>JANIJG010016185.1:0-34996 GCA_024611175.1 Megaceryle torquata
TTCTTTTTTCCTTTTTTTTTTTTTTTTTTTTTTTTTTTTTTTTTTTTTTTTTTTATTTTTCTGGGTGGGGGGTAAGGTTTTTTTAAGTGCTTTTCTCGCCTCAGTTGGCTTTATACCATTCGGCCCCCACTTGCCCACGACGCGGACGCCCCCCAGCCGGGGAGCCAATAACCGCCGCTAAGAGCGACAGGAACCGGCTCTGGGAGCCGCGCGCCTCACCGCGTGGGGAAATGGGGGCAGGGGGGGTGTGACGGCGCGCGCATGCCCATGCCCGCACGCCCGCCCCGCGTGACGTACTCTGCCGAGGCCGCCCGACGAGATCAAAGCGGGAGCGGCGCGAGTCGGGCTGGACTAGTATCGGGCGTGTCCGCGTGCGTGAAGGGGAGCGGCTGCGGGGGCGCCCCCTCCCCAACTCCCCCGCCCGCCGGATAAAGCCCTGGGCGTCTCGCGTGGGGCGGGCTGAGCGGCGCGGGGGGGCGGGACCTTCCCGACTCGGTAGTGGTTGGTGGCGGTTTTCTTCTCCGCCTTCCCTCCGCGAAAGTGTTGTGCCGGTGGTGGCGGTGGGGAGCATGAGGGGTTGCGGGGCACCGCGCCGCAGCGGCGGCGGCGACGAGCACATGGCATAGCCGGGAACGGCGGCGAGCGCTGGGCCGGGGTGACAGCGGTCTGACGGCGCGAGCGCGGCTCCCTGCATGTGGAAAGTGAGGCGAGCCAGAGAGCCCGGCGGCACCGGCGAGCACCCGGCGGCGCGGTCCTGAGTGCCCGGGCAGCGGCTGCCGCCCGCCATGGATTGCAGCCTTCTCCGGACCCTCGTGAGCCGATACGTGAGTACCGCTGGCTGGGCCCGTCTCGCGCGGGGCCGCCGCCCCTCGCCCGCGGCGGGGCCCCGGGCGTCGTGTCTGTGGAAGCCCCCTTACCGAGGCTTCCCCTCTAAGTGTGGCTCGTACACCCAGCGTACGGAGACCCCCCCGCCGCCCGCTGAGGCGCGGAGGGGAGTCCGTGAGGCTGCACGCACCGAGGAGCCGTGCGAGTATCGGCGGGGTGACTGCATCGCGCCGTGGCCCCAGGCTCGTCGAAAGGGCTCGGTCAGGAGTTTGGCGGTCCCATGACTCACCCGGCGGTCGGGGGGAGCCTTGGGGGCCGCTGCACGTGATTTTCTCTGTAAACGGAGGATGCAGCGGCTGCTAATGGGTCCCCTGCAGCCCTCTCCCGGGGCAGCCGGCTGCGGGGCTCTTTCGCGAAACCAGAACGGGTTGACCTAAGTTCAAAGCACTGCAGTTTACAGTGTGCTGAGATAACGTAGTTATCAGGACAGATAAAACCTCTGAGGTTTTGTTGCTTTTTTTTTCCTCCTTTTTTTTTTTTTTTTGGGTTATAGCGTTTTAGTCAAGCTGCGTTTTGTGGAGTTGTCCAACTTCAATACCCTGGCGAATGATCGGAATAGCCCCAGGTTTTTTAGGTGTGCGTGGTAAGATTCAAACCCACTGAACTCATCGTATTTTGGGAAAGAGAGTCGCTCTTGCCTTTTGGTCAGCATGCTTTACACCCACCCATACTGTCTGAAAGAGCAAATCCTTCGTGTTAGAGGTGTGCTCAAGTGTAGGCTGAGGTGCGTCAGGTACTGTGAATCCGGTTTCATGCAACCCCGAAGAAAGACATTCAGGAAAATGTTTCTAGTAAAAGGGCAGAGTGTCAGTAAGTGCGGGTTTGGACGATGCAAGGGTTGGGCACCACCAGTACTAGCAAACCGCAAATTTCTCCCTTTGGGTGTAGAAGAAGAAAGATAGGGAGAGATAGGTGGGATTTCCAAATACATACAGCTTTTTCTTCCATGCAGGACCTACTGTAAGTGAAGAAGCTTTCATGTTCTGACCAAGCAAAGTTAAATACACTTAATTTTCTCCATCGACATAATGCAGGCTGCAATCTTTTTTCTTTAAGTATGGATAAAATAAAATAGCAGAGATGAAAAACAACTGCAGAGTGTGGATTTTTTTGTGGTTTCTTTTTTTTCCTCCCCCTTTACAATAGGGATTTATGTGGGATGAGGGGAGAATGGAGAGGTGAGTATTGAAAGCAGCTGTGTGTATGTAGATCCTTAGAAAGTAGCCCTTGAGGGAAGTAGCATACTCAAAATACACCAAAGTCTAAGAGAAGCAGTGGTCTCTGGATATGCAAAGCTCAGGTGAACTGTGTTGAAGTCTGTTTGGAAGCAGGCAGGATTAGTTTGGGTGTAGTGATCTGGCAGTACTCATCTAGCTGTTGGATTCAATTAAAGATTCTTGGTCTGTGTGTGCACTCACATCTGGAGCCTTCCTTGTGCACAGAACCTACTGTGGTCTCTCAATCTATTCTGCATAACATTGTTGCTAACCTGTCTTTCAATATAGGGTTAAGCATCAAATATGAAAGAAACAGATTTGAGAGTAGCTCCAGTAGTAGTTCTAAAAGATGAAGATGTATGTGAAAAGACAGTACGTTGAATGTAAAGCTTTTAAGTTACAGACCATCATAACCCTCCTGCACTGCTGCTGACAGTAATTCAGAGCCTAAAAGCTAAAGGAAACATTATTGTATCCCATGTTCCTATTTCCTAGATCACACTACTTTCTGTGTTGTGTGTATGCCAGTGGGCTATGTTTAGGTGATTGCCTAGATGTTCCAGGCTGCCTTGTATATTTTCACCTGTTGCTTCTTTTCAGTACTTTTAAGTTTCTTAATTTTGAATCCTTTCTTCCAAGGAAAGATCACTTTGAAAAAAGCTGCTGTAAGTAAATTTGTTTTCATCCTTTCAAGTAAGGCCATGGAGATCTGACAAGCAGATGCCTGTGTGTTGTGTCCTTTTTTTTTTTTTGTGGTGTTTCTTTTTAATCTCCATGGCTCAACTATTTTTGTACAGTTGCAGCAGTGAAAATGAAAATTAATAGTTTGAATGCTGGGCCTGTTACATCAGTAGCAGATGCAGCAGTGTCACTCCAGAGTTGTTCACCAAGCTCAATACACACCAGCTATAGCTCCCAAGTGTAGATGTGCTTACCTCTTCCTGAGCTGCTTTTTAATAAGGGATATAAGGCAGTGACACCTCTGCAGGAGATTCAGAGAGGACAGGTACTTTGATAAAAGTAAGCTCAAGCTTGAGTTTGGTTAAAATCTATACAAAAACTGTTGGATGATTGAGGTCCTAGAATTATGATCAACTCCAGGTCCTTCCCAGAGCAGGCTGGTCTCTGGATTATCCTGAGAACCTTGGCTGATGCAGGCTGGATATGTTGAAGTGGCTGCGAGCTCTTACCAGCGGTATGGTATGATCTTGGCTATAACAAACAGTTGCTATGTGATGTACTAATGGAGACATCTAATGGGATGGTTTCTAAGAGTTCTCCATCGTTCTGTTCATTCCCCATACTATATGTTGTAGGACGAAAAGGCATAAGTAAAATACCAGGGTTCTTTTCCTGATTGTAAAGGTCCTCCCTTTCTCTTCCTGCTGTTGCAGGAGCTGCCCCGAAGCAATACAAAATAGTGCATGTCTTCAAGGCTATATGGAAGCTTAATAATGACCATGTGCTGTCAGTTTAAGTTGAAGGCAGTTTCCTGGTTAGCATTTTCAAGTATTTGCTGTTTTATCTGCACTGTGTGTCATCTTTATATCTTCCAGGTGTTGGAACCATTCAGTGACATGGACAGAATAAGATAGATGTTCAGCATGCTAGTTATACTGTAGTTCATATCTCTTCATCCAGAGATGGTGTAGCCTCTTAGAAGGACAAAGGCAGTGATGTCTTCCTCCTACTAAATTTCTAAACTGACATTGTGTTGTTCTGTTTCTTTCTTTCCTGCAACTTCTTTTTTTCACTTCAGCTGTTCTTTCCCCTTACCATTACTGCAGCTGTACACAGTTTATATGGCCCTTGGTGAAGAATAACTTTTATAAATAAAAAGTGTTGGTTTCACTGCAGTGCAGCTGATGAGTAGTTCAGTGTGGTTTTCTAAATGCTTTTTGATCTTTTAAGCTGAAATATAGCAGTGTAACTTTTCTTAATTGCAGCTAATGAGATGACTCTGTATATTTTACTGTTTCAAAATGTATGAGCTATAGTAGAGGAATCTTTAAGCAACAAAATAGAAAGATCTTTATGTACAGCTTTTCCACTATGTGGAACCACAGAATCTGAATTAGCCTTTTACAAGAAGATAAATAGGCTAATTTTTGACAACTATTGTTTAATTTACTTTCCAAGTAACAGAAATAGTGGCTATGTGGGGATATTATGAATATTGGCTTGGAGGGGGGCATACTGTTTGTCACCTACTCTATAAAATATGACTCTTCTTTTTAGGCTGTTGCTTTTGCATCAGGCAGCACGCTTCTCTGGCTTCTCCTTGGACTGTTTGTGCATACTCCAGAGGATGTGTGCTCCCCTGGGGAGGGCAGCTTCACAGCCTCAGAATACAGAATTAGTGTGTACTGTCCTGTGAGTGTCATGCAGAGCCTGCTCTGTGCTCAGTAATGAGAGGAACTTGCTAGTTTAGTACTAAACACTAATCTATTCGGGGGGAAAAAGCAACCATACAATGATAATTAAAGCAGTGTCCATACAAGATTAGCTTCTGGTTTATAGTTAGGTCATGTGGGACACTACATGGATAGCATTACGCAACGTATTCTGCCCTATAACTGCAGTTGCATTAGTTTTCTCTGGCAACTTACTTCTTGCTGAAGTTATTTCTTTCTGAAGTTGTTCCTCTTTATAGTCAGGAGATGGCTAATAATCTTAAAACAAGTCTTTATGCCATCTTGTCTTTCATAAAGTGAACACTTCTGTTAATAAAATGTGTGTATGTCTTTTATATATTCACAATAGCTGTTTATGGCTGAATGTGGATTTGGGTATTCCTGAATATTTGACTATATCTGGGCAACCTGAAAAAAGAATGTTACTCTTTAGATGCTAAATGGTTGCTAAACCTCTTGCATCTTATGGTGACAGTCTGTTCTGTATTTGTAAGACAGCTGGCCCTCAGCAGTGAATGCTCCTGCCCAGGTTGATGGCTTTGGGTTGTACAGTAAATACTGCTGGGTCAGAGGTCTGTATTACTGAACAGTTTTGCTTGTATTATGTAGTATATTTAGAGATCCTGCCACTTTATTGCTTCTCCTCTTTCAGGTTCTCCTATTACTTCAGGATTACAAATCTGGATGTTGAGCATTTGTTGCCTGTGTAAATATCTCTGAATGTGTGTAGCAGCAGATAAGATTTGCTTCCAGAAGGAACAGTGATTTATTATAGCTCTGGTCTCTGGAAAGCTGCTGGCCTATTAGTTCTGAAGATATTTCTGAAAAATCTATCTTTGGGAGGTTGGTATAAATGAGTTTACAAATAGTAGTTTCATTTTTCACTTTTATAGAAATAGGCCAACTTTTAATCATAGTTTGAGAAGATGATTGACTAGCCTAACCGTGAGGTTTTTAGGGTTTTTTTAGCAAGTTCTTTAATAAATTTCATGGCAGCCTGTGGTTTTTGGTCATTGATTTAAACAATTTTGTTGTTTCTTTATTGGTAGTATAATTCTGAAACTGTTCTTCAATTAGATTTCCTAAGTATTTTACTTGTGTACGTAGTCTTAGTAGACATAAATGAATATTGAGCTTCAGGGGTTTTTCCATTTATTTAACGTTGATACAGCAAAGATCAATAACTGCTTTGAGATGCAAGTTGGCAAAAATTTAAGGCTCAGTGATCAGGAATTATCTGTGTCTAAAAAGGACAGTCTGTTTATAACAAAGTGTTTTAGATGACCTACTGCTTTTAATTTTAAGCTTGGCTAACATATATATACTTGGACAAGTTTTAAATGTCATGTAAATATGTTGATATATGGACTCTGTCTGCAGACTGTCCTGATTGTACAAGAGATGTTCTCAGTAGGATCTGTGTGTGTATTCACAGGTCAGCAATTAGTAACTTGCGTTATATAGCAGGGATAGACAAAAACACTTAAGAAATGCAGCTTTCGTTATCTCTTGTGCAAGTCAGCATGTCACATAATTGTGTTCCTGAAACCTAAGAATGCTTTCCATCTCCTATCTGTACTTCAGTGTGGGTACCAGTGCTTCCTGGTGTGGAAGGTGCAACAGAATTCATCCAATGTCCAAATTCCTGTTTCTGCAAGCACCATTGGGTTGTTATTCTCCCAAGTGGCTTTTTCTTGGGATGAGAGGAGGGGGCACAGTCTGTATGGAGTGCTGCCTGCATGCTTTTCAGCTTGCCATTTAAAAAAGGCAAAGTTTGAAAGCTTTATGTAGCTCAGAAGTTGATTCTGCTGAACATTGAGTGTGGTTGACAGGATTTGGCACTTGTGAAAATCCTAACTCTTGCCTACTGGTAGTGACTCTTGTGTTCATTCTTGTTTTCAAGATGTTTCAGTATAATCCAAGGCTCATAAAAAACCCCTGGCACTCTCCCTCCCCCTAGCAATTATTTATTGCTGAGGGGCAGTAAGCATGGAGAACTGCATGGGCTTTGTGGTTTGTGTTTTTTTTCCCCTCCCCTATCAATTAGCTAATTTACACAAGAAAAAACACGATTTCCTTTCTTTTTCTTAAGCATAAACAAATTAAAATAGGACATAGTGTATGTAAAACAGCTTGCTCACTGGAAGCCAGAGTACATATTATTACAAGCTGGTTGCTATTGACTACAAAATATTGCTCGCCTGCACTCATCAGACACTCTCGGATAGTAGAAAATGCTGCTTTTGAAGCATCTCAATTGTAAAAGTATTGCAGTGACTTAAAATAGATCAAGAACTTTTAACCTTGCCATTTTTAGCATCAGAAATGCTTCTCTGACGTGAGAACTGCATAGTTCCTTTTGTCTTTTGATACCATATTTTTTAATTAAAAAAAAAAATCTAGTTTTGGTTTCTAAAGCACCACAGAGCATCAATACTGAAAGCAGGAAGCCTTTTCAAAATAATTTTTGGCAATGGAAGAGGGCAAGGTACAATATAGCACATTTACACTTAACATCTCTGACCATTGTCTCTTATTCATTGTTTGTTCCTGTCATAAAATAGTAGTTGAAAGAAGAAAAATGACAAGGTGGAATGGGATATTCTAACAAGTCTACTTTTTAAACCCAAACCAGTTAGAAAGTGGTAACTGGGCTGACAAGGAAAATGTTCATAAATCATAGCTGGCTGCTGTTTGTGTTGTTGAGATGGGGATAATAAACCTTGTTTTATTTACCTGGGTTTAAGTGAGACTAGAAAACAGTTGTGCTTTTTGAGGAGCTGCAACCTGATTGATGGTGAGATGCCTCCTCCATGTCATGGGCAGGTGTGGCAGGGGGAGGAAACAGAGGAAACTGTGTCACAGCAAACACTGAGCAGATGTTTTAGCACCTGTTATGCAACTGGATTCAACTTTTACTGGTGGTTTGTGTTTTGGCTTTTTTTTTTTTTGAGGAAAATAGCCTGCCTCTCCTCATCTAAGTCAGATTATATTTTTCCAGAGTAATGCTGTTTATTCTACTGGTTTACCAATGCACAGGATAATGTAGTATTTCTATTTGTATAATTGTCAAGAGACATTTTAATTGAAGTTCATCCTGAGCTATGAGGCAGAATGACACTGGAATGCTATTATCTTCTCTGCTATAATTGCCATGGCAACAACTGCAGGTAGACAAGGCAAACCAAGGATTCTTCTTCTATCATACAGACACCAGTTGTTTTTTTTCCTTTACTCTCAGTAATGACTGAGGAGCCTGTGGCACATGCGTGCTCAGAGTCATCATGAAAAGTGTTTTGGTGTTTGTATTTATTCTTTTTTTTTTTTTTCTTTTCAGTTTAACTTTGATTTTAATTTTGTGAGTATTTGTGATACGATAATGGCAATCTAACCCAAAGTGGTTTAGGAGACTTAGATGAGCCAGTGACTGAGGAGTTTGTTTGGAACACCACAGAAGACCACAGGCTGATAAGGCACCTAAGTATCGTTGTAGATCTGGATGTTAATTTCTCTGTGCATATTCATCTTTCCTTAAGATAGAGATGAGACTCTTACCCAGCTCTTACATAAAGAGTTGTAAGAGTAGTTTAATGCTTTTGGGTAATAAAATTACTATGTCACAGGAACAAAACTGGATGTGAACATAAGCCTATAATGACCGTGTCTTAGGGTTGGGGTTTCTTCCTGTTACTGAAGTGTTCTACACTGCTTCTTCTGCTACTGATTTCCCCCTTTGTTCCTCCATCTGCACACACGTACTTGCAGAGGTGTGCACGTGTACTTCCTGAAACTGTATGCCGTTCATTTGGCAATGGCAAGAATCATGCCGAGATTTACCATGATTCCGGGTGTATATTGGTATTTACAAAAGCAGAAAGGCCTTCGTGCTAACTCTTCTGTGTGGTTCCTGAGGTATACTGTGAAACTGTTCCAGAGTTCTTGTTCTTATTTATGTTTGGTAGTTACTACAAGTATGAAAGTTTAAGAATTTGGAGATTTTGTAGGGACATTTTTCCATTTATTCTGCTCTTCCCTGTAGACTAATTTCCCTTTTTTAAAATAGGAGACTGGTTATTTTTTTTTCCTTTCATTAATCATTAAACTCATTTGGATATGGGGCAGGGTGAGGGGGGGAATAGTATTTCTTTTTCCTGGTGGCATTGACTAATCTCTGCTTCAGTCAAAAGAGGATTTCATCTAACCTATTTTAAATAGAGGATTAAGGACAATTAGGCTCTTCCTCTACTTCACCACTAAGATAGGATGTTGTGAAATCTCTGAAAAGCACATTTGCTGATGCTCCAGTAAAGTTTTCAAAATTCATGTTAATAATCAAAGTAGTTATATGCAGAAAAAGAAACTTTGTGTATAAAGTACTTGCCTGGAGAGAACTGTGTGGATGAACTGGGGAGAGGGAAGAGATGGAACTGTTTACCCAGTACTTTTTTTGTCTAAAGCTTCTAATTTACATTGTGGAGTAGACATGTAGATGAACTGAAATGGGTAGATGAGCTGAACTGCATTAGCAACTTGCAGTTCGTGCTTAGCGTTTTACATAGCCTTTCACATCTTTTCATTAGGAAGAAAATCTTCACAGGAAGGGTTGTCAGGCACTGGAACAGGCTGCCCAGGGAAGCGGTTGAGTCACCATCCCTGGGGGTATTTAAAAGACATGCAGATGTGGCACTTAGGGACACGGTTTAATGGTGGGCGCTGGTTGGACTCAATGATCCTAAAAGTCTTTTCAAAACGAAATGATTGTATGCTTCAAAATACTATTAATGAGCTGTTTGCTCAAATTAGTATAATGAAGTAAAAATCGCTAGTATTCATTATTTGTGCTTGTATAACTATTTTATGTCACTCATAATGAATATAAGTGGCCCCTCGAGGTGGATCTGAATTATCAGTGGCATTTGATAGCTAACACTAAACTGCTATGCTTGTCAGGAAGTCATTGCAAAATAAAACCATGAAAAGTATATATTTTTCAATAACAGTAGTAATGTGCAGATGACAGCGTAATGATTAATGTGAGGGGGAGAAATGGCCATGTGTATTTTGGGGAAGGTTTGGCTACCAAATCCATCCTGTAAATGGTGGAGCTGACTGACTTCCAAGAAGCATGGATAGTTTGTTGCAGAGCTATAAAGGTGACAGCTCAATGATACTTATCTCTGAGAAATTGCCCATGCCATCTTAAGTCTATTCCTAGCAGTTGTAGGTAGGTTACTGATAATATATATTTATTTTTTTAGTTTCCTGCAGAACAGTGGTCTAGAGAGTTCAATCTAATCTTATTTTTGGGTGATAGTACACCTGAAGAAGGGTGGCCCAGGAAAAGCTGAAGTCTATTTCATCATATTCATGAAATGACTGAGTCAAACTGTAACTTCTCAGACTGGCATAAACAGTGTTTCTTGAATGAGTGGAGTGTTTGGCTCTGGGGTCCCAGAGCTGATTTCAAGGAGAGTTGTGGTCATCTGTTAAAATACACATGGAGTCTTTACTTGTGGCTTTGGCTTGATGCTGTGCCTTTGCACACCTATCTTCACCTGCTTTAATCCTGGTACTGCCTAGGCTACCATTAGGATATTAGCTGTGAGGGTGGGCCTAGTACCAAACCCTGCTGGTGTGTAACAGAAGTGGCATACAAGGCACTTGATGTATTTGGGTAGAGTGTAGCAAATGTGGAAGAAACATTTTTGTGAAAGCTGCTGTCCTGCTTATTCTGCATTTAAAAAAAAAAAAATTTTTTTTCAGAGGGAGAAGACGTTATTTAATCACCATGAAAGCTCTTAAAAAACAAGGCTGAAATTTAATCTTACTGTAAAAAGTAACTATGTAGGAAGAGACTTTTATTATGTGATAGATATGTATGAGAGAGGATATTGCAAAGGTAGGCTTAAAACAGTTTTATTGACCAAGTCATAACTAAAAGAATAATTAACTTTATATTTCTGCTAACATCAGCATAAATATAAGTAAGGTCAGGCTTGGCATTTTGCTTTGGTCAAAAAGACTCCTTACAGTATAAGCAGACTTTGATTAATGTTAGTGCTTTGCTTTAATGCTTAACGTTTTCCCAGTAAAAATGGAATGTACTGAAGTGCTGTTATTCACTGGTATTTTGTGTGTGTAGCAGAATAGCTGCAACTCCTTTCTAGTAATCATGTGCTGTTTACTTTTCTTTGATTTATCAGTAGAATTGCATAAACAGTGATCTTAGGAGTTATCTTAATCTTTAACATTCTAGCTTCCTCATCACCAGTATGAACTTTGGAAAGCTTAACTCTTATTTTATCATGTCTAGATGACCGGAAGGTTTTTAAAATATTTCTCAGGTAACCAATTATTATAAACATTGTCAGGTTAATTTAATGTTTAAAATCCAATATGTAGACTTTGAAATGTCTTACACTGCTTCATTTTAAAAAATTTATAGTATTTTTACCCTTTTGTACCAGAGCTTCAATTCCTGACAAGCTAAAGCAGTTCTAGGAGTTCTAAACAAACCCGCTCTTTCCTGTTGAATTTAAGCTCCTTGCAGGAATGTGTATCCTCTGTACAGCACATATGTAGCCACTTAAATATATGACTGGTCTTTAATATCATAGTACACAGGATGGGGGCAGGTGGGTTAAAGCTGAGGTGGTAATTTTGTTTAATGACAGTCATTGAGCACAACTGAAAAATTCTCTTACCTTCCAAAAGCAAACTAACAAAAACAACAGAAACCCCCAGAACAAAACCAGACTAACCCACAGGGTTCTCATAACTGAATGCTGTAGTATTGTTAATCTCTTAAACAGTGTTAACTGAGTGCTACTATTTACAGCTGTCAGGTGACCAGATGGCCTGGTTTGGTAGGAGGTGCCTGTGTATTGGAACTCAGAGGGGAGAAATTAAGGGAAAATAAGAGGAAAAAAAACCCAAACCCCACCCAAACCAACTGTTCTCAGGTCTAAACTGCATGATCAACTTAAGGTGATTCATGAATATGCTGACTTCCAATGCAGTAAGTTTTCATCTGACATGAGGAGGCTAAAGTTCCCTGCTTAATGGCTCTAATGACATAAAGCAATAGGAAAGCTTCGCATGTTTGTGCACAGTAGTAGTACAGTGTACATGAGCAGGTAGAAACACAGGTTTATAAAGGGCAATCTGGATTGTGGTTTTGCATCTCCTGTTTTATTCAGCCCAGGAGGCCTCAAATTTGAAAGGCTTATTTTTTTTTTCTTCCTAAAGGAAGGTTCTTAAGCCCCTAACTTAGTTCTATGAAGTGAAAAGCCTTCCTTGAGCTTTTCTACTCTGTTAATGGTATCTGCTGTAACTTGTTTGAAGAGCTTTCATGTCAGCACATATATAAAATAAAAATTTAAAAAAACAAATACTTGAGGCTAGATTTCTGCTGGGCATGTAGAAATAAAATATCAGTATTCCTGTGCTATTTTCCTGCATGTAACAAATTACAATGTATTTTAAATTGAAATTTATAATACTTTTACACTTTTGTTTTTGCTTGACTTTTGTCATAATTTCTAACATGCAAAGTTTGGCTGAGTCATGGTTGTAGTTGAGACATGAAGTGCAAATACTTGTAAAAGGCTAGCAAGACTGTAGCATTGGCTTTTGTTCTTGCTGCTTCCCCTAGCCCCTAGTCAGAACACTTAATTCTACTTATAATGAGGAATTCTTGCTGTAGAATAGCAGTTGCTATTCTAAGCGTCTATTAGCTGATATTTGAAGAGCATTATGATGCTAAAAAGTGCCTGCATTCCTCACTGTCAAATTTATACCTGTGTCTTGGAGATGCGGAGGGGAAACACAGAAATGTGGTCTTCACAGCCTCCAGACTTGAGCACAGGGAGCTTCTCACCCGGTGCTGGGCAGTTACATCAGCACAGGAGTGGAGAAGCATGTTTGTGGCACTGCTGCTGGCTGCAGGTCAGCACTTCTTCCTTTAACTGATGAAAGGTTCTTCTCAGCTTCTCACAGTATGTAGAAAAGTCCAAAGCAGAAATGTTAAGCAGGCTGATGCAGTGGCATGTAACTGTCAGAAAGGACTTCGGCAGTAGAGACAGGTTTGCTCTTTCTCTTTTGGCTGTGCTGTTGGATTGTTGATACTTCACTGGCTGACAAACTGTTGGGCAGTGAGCGTATGTGGGTGCCTTCCTGAGAGGGTAACTGTGGCTCTGGGTTTGAAGCTGTATTGGGTGAAGTTAGTAGCAAGCTTTGTTGTGAGGGAGAGTGCTGCCAAGTGCCGGAGTTCTAGGTAGTGCTTCTAACTGGGATGCAGTGACATCCCAGAGCCATGGAGTTGGGACTTGTGACAAGTTGCTGGCCTCAGTTGAAAGCTGGCTTGTTTTGTGGATAGCATCTGGCATCAGAAAAGGAGTAATTGGGAGAGGGGTAGAAGTTAACGCTTTAGCTGTTGGAATGAAAAGTGTTTTGGTTTACTGCATAATGAAGGGAATGTTCCTTAAAAACAAGTCAACCAACCAGGAAATAACGAGCCTTTCCTCCCCAAACTAACCCTGTGATGAGCACTCTTTGGTAGCACTTGAGGGTCATGTGGCTTGTCCTTTCTAAAGTTTTAAGTGCAATCAAAACATAATGACTTGAGGGAAAATTGAACAGCCGTTATACGCTTAGCCTTTCCACCCCTGGCTGTATTAGAACATGCCTTATTGAAATAAGGAGGCTAGCCAGCACAGGAATGTTAAGATTGTGAAAGCATATAGCACCTTTAACCCTCTCACAGGCAACTGTGGGAATACTGGTAAAGGAAGGTTTCTTTGTTTTGGTGTAAAGACCAGTGTCAAATGCATAAAAATCAAGGTTTTCTGTGCATGAAGATAAGGTGTATGTGTATCACAAAGGGTATGAGAAGTTAATTAGTTCTGAAAATAGTTATTTAAACTTGTTATTTCTAAACTAGGAAGCAAAGCCCACTTTGTTAAATGTCAGACTAATCTGAAAATGCTTCATGCTTTTTAACTCTTTCCATAAAAAGTGACTTGATCTGGAGAGATCCCTTCTAACCCACATTATTCAGCTTCTAAAATAGGAACTGTTGACTTTGCTTAATGTTAATTTAAAGAAAATAGTCTCTTTCTCCTTTTGCAGCTGTCACGGTTTTCATCTCTGAGCAGATGGTAATAAGACATCCTAGTTTAAAACAGGCTCTGTGGATAAAGCTGCGTAACATCTTAAAGTGATAACCTACATACTCAACAGGTTGTTATTCTGAGCAGCAATTATACAGCTTGGTGAGTTTGTTCATTCACGCTTTAAGATTGCCATAATAGAGGTTCACAACAACTTCGGCAAAAATTACTGTAGGTGGAGCTGGGGCTTTAATAGCTGTGAGTCTGACCAGGTTAAATTATTTCTCCTGGTTCCTGTTGTTCCTGTTAAAGAAAAATTACTGCAGTCAGCCAAAACCCACTTATTATTGTTGCTCCCTACAGGCATTAATTGCTCATGTGACCCTTACAAAACCTTTTTCCATAAAATATTAATTTTTTCTTGAACTACTGGGTAATTTTTTAAGCTGATTTTTGTTCCTTAATTCATACAGTCATAATATGTGAAGAAGCCCTAACCTTTGGGAAAGAGGATGATAACAGTGAGTTGTCGGGTAGGCAGGAGCTGTGCATGGGACACTGTTCTGGAGCCTTAAGCAACTACATGCCTGTAACTTAATTTGGAAGCTGCTGATATGTAAGGGTGACCTGAGAGGCTGGAAAAGAAAAGCTACTAGACTTTAATTAGTAACAAATAGTGTGAAAGTGCTTGTGCCCTTGAGACTTAAGCTGGCCAGTGTCAGCTT
The DNA here is from genome assembly GCA_024611175.1 of Megaceryle torquata. Classification (NCBI taxonomy): domain Eukaryota; kingdom Metazoa; phylum Chordata; class Aves; order Coraciiformes; family Cerylidae; genus Megaceryle; species Megaceryle torquata. The sequence continues at coordinate 14,352 of JANIJG010016185.1, forward strand.
TCATGACAAGATAGCTGTGTCACCATGCAGCACTGACTGTGGATGCATGTGCTTGGAGAAGGTATTCTGGAGCTGTGTGTAGGTGTTGAAGCTACATGTGTGTTCAGCTGGGGGAGTGTGGGAATGGTAGAAAGATGGAAAATAGCGTCAACTTTACATGTCTGTATAAGCAGAGTTACTTATTCAATGCTGTTACCGTAAAACCAAAACACTGGATCATTATAATGCTGCTTTTGAAGGACTTTGTACTGGGATAAGAGCTGACAAGAGTTCCAGAAAGGTTCTGAGGCCTTAAGCAGAGTAAAAGATGGTGAAGGTTAATTGACTGTTCGGGAGGAAAGCGTGGAAATGAAGCTCCCTTGATCTCAATGTACCTGACTTATGTATTCTTAAAATAGTTTGGGGTATGTTAATTCAATGTGTTTCTATCTCTGTTTTAAAATATCAAAGGGGGAAGGAAGGTGAAAGGATCTTCCACAGAAGACAGAGTCTTTGGCTGGAAGAGAAGCTTGAGCACTTCGTATCGTGTGCTTGAAGTAATGTGTTGTAATGTGCCCTTCTGTGGTTGCTGAGCTGGTGGCTGAGGGAGAGTAAGGTATAAATACGACTTTGTTCTCCGCTGATGTGGTCAGTTGAAGCTTGCCGAAACGTTTTATTTAGAAGTTGACCACTATATTGGCAAGTTATATTTACTTGCTGTACAAAAATGATGTAGACAGGCTGGAAAGGGTCCAGAGAAGGGCTGCGAGGATGATCAGAGGACTGGAAGACCTGCCATATGAAGAAAGGCTGAGAAAATGGGGTTTGTTCAGCCTTGAGAAGAGAGGGCTTAGGGGAGACCTTATTACCGTGTACCAGCACATAAAAGGTGGCTACCAAGAAGATGAAGACTTCCTTTTTATGAGGAGTCACATGGGTACAAGTTACTCCTAGGGAGATTCTGGACTCCAGACAAAAAATTTTTCACCATGAGAACAATTAGACATAGGAATAATCTCCCAAGGGAAGAGGTGGATTCCCTGACACTGGACAGCTTTAAGACTCAGCTTGACAGGGTGCAGGGCCATCTAATTTAAGCTGTATATATATAATATAATTTACCTTTAAAAGGTTGGACTAATGATCCTTGAGGTCCCTTCCAACCTGGGATTCTATCCGCACGATTCTCTGAAATTAGGCCAGCTTTCCTGCTTCTGATTGGAGTTCACTCTTAAAAAAGCAAAGTGAATCTGCCAGCTGAAGTGGTTTAGATGGTGGAATGCACTCCTAAGAGGCATGTTCTAAAAGAGGATCTGGAAGCTCTGACTCCACAATAGGAAGATTTTTTTTCCTCCTCATCTCTGAAGAAGACCTCTGAGGGATTAATGATACTCCTTACATACTGGGATCAGCCTTTTCATCCATTTACATAAAAAAGTGAGCTGTTGCTCTTCCTTAAAAATGGTTATTTTCATGAGTAAATGTGATAAAACATCTGGTCTCACCTTACACACCATTTGTGGATGTGCAGTCTGTTTGCAGCAGCCTTTAAAACACTGGAGACATTCCTGAAAAAAGATTAAATTCTGAGCCTGGGCTCTGGCTATAACTGATACCACAAAGTATGATACCAGAACTGGCTACTGCTGTAAACAAAGTTTCTATAAATACATTAATAACAAAAGGAGTGTGACCTACTGTACCACTCAGACACACCCAAATCTATGGGGCTGGATGGGATCCACCTAAGGGCACTGAGGGAGCTGGCATTAGTGTTCCCCAAGCCCCTCTCCATCATTTACCAGCCATCCTGGCTAACCAGGGAGGTCTCCCAGTGGACTGGAGATTAGCAAACATCCACAAGAAGGGCCGGCAGGGGGTTCTGGGGAACTACAGACCTGTCAGTCTGACCTCAGTGCTGGGGAAGGATATGGAGCAGATCACCTTCAGTGCTATCACACAATGCATACAGGACAAGCAGGTGATCGGACCCAGTCAGAATGGGTTTATAAAAGCAGGTTCTGCTTGACTAACCAGATGTCATTCTATGACAAGGTGACCCACTTAGTGGGTGAGAGAAGGGCTGTAGATGTTGCTTACTTGGACTTAAGTAAAGCCTTTGACACCGTTTTCCACAGCATTCTCCTGGAGAAACCAGCTGCTTGTTGCTTGGATGGATGTACTCTTAGCTGGGTAAGAAACCGTCTGGATGGCTGACCCCAAAGGGTTGTGGTGAATGGAGTTAGATCCAGCTGGTGGCCAGTCACAGCTGGTGTTCCCCGGGTCTTTGTGTTAGAGTCAGTTTTATTGAATGTCTTTATCAGTGATCTGGATGAGGGGATTGAGAGCACCCTCAGTAAGTTTGCAGGCAGCACCAAGTTAGGTGGGAGTGTTGATCTGCTTGAGGGTAGGGAGGTTCTAGAGAGGGATCTGGAGAGGCAGGACTGATGGTGTGAGGCCAGTGGTATGAAGGTTCAGTGTGGCCAAGCATGAGCTCCTGCACTTGGGTGACAACCCCTTGCAGTGCTACAGGTTTGGGGAAGCATAGCTGGAAAACTGCCTGACAGAAAGAAGAGGACCTGGTGGTGTTGGTTGATACCTGGTTGAATGTGAGCCAGCAGTGTGCCCAGGTGTCTGAGGTGGCCAATGTCTTGCTGGCCACACTATTTCTGATGCAAGCCAGAATGCTTAAGGAAGTGGTTGTCCCATGTACTTAAGACTGGTGAGGCCACACCTCAAATACCGTGTTTGGATTTTTGGCCCTTCACTACAAGAAAGGCATTGAGGTGCTGGAGCAAGTCCAAAGAAGGACAGTGAAGCTGGTAAAGGGTCTAGAGAACAAGTCTTATGAGGAGTGGCTGAGGGTACTGGGATTGTTGAGACTGGAGAAAAGGAGTTTCAGGAGAGACCTTATCACTCTCTACAACTACTTGAAAGGAGGTTGTAGTGAGGTGGGGTTTGGTCTCTTCTCCCAAGTGACAAGTGATAGGATGAGAGAAAATGTCCTCAAGTTGTACCAGGGGAAGTTTAGGTGGGACATTAGGGAAGAACTCACTGAGAGAGTTGTCAGGCACTGGAACTGGCTGCCCAGGGAAGTAGAGTCACCATCCCTGGGGGTATTTAAAAGATATGTAGATGTTGTTCAGTGACATAGTTTATTGATGGGCTTGGCAGTGCTAGGCTAAGGGTTGGACTTGAACTTAAAACGTCTTTTCCAACTTAAATGCTTCTACGATTCTAAATATACAATCCGTGCTCTGGATGGTAACAGCCTCGCATGCTACAGCACTATTTGTCCAGCACTGCTTCCTCCACAGGTGGTTCAAGATAGCATGCAAAAGAAGAGACTATCTCAGGATGCATCTGGACTTGATTCTATTCCAGTGCCTCAGTTTGACTTCAGTGCCATTTCAGCTGATCTGACTGTGGTTGGTTTTTGAGCTTTCTGAAAAGCCTTTCTGATGTGCCTTTTTCTGATCAGGTCTCTTGGTTCATTGTTCCTCAGTCACCCTCCTTGAGCCAGTGTTCTTATACCAGTAGGGTTTTCTGGGTTCTTTGCCCCAGTTTGTCTATCTTCTGATACGTATCCCTTTTGAGAGGTTACAGGAAAACATACAGTGAACTCCACCGGGTTCTCCTGACCTACAGAGAAGTTGCCTCCCTCCTCATGGTCTGAGCTGGGTCATCTGATCCTCAGCTGACCAAATCAGCTGTTGCTGTGTGTTGGACCTTTATGCAGAAGGAATAAGTTGACCTTCACTTTCTTTAAGGATCCAGCTGCCTTTGGTGCTTGGAAAACTACAGACAACAAAATGTGCTTTTGTTATTTCCCTCAAACTGAGCTGAAGCACATGATTGAAAGGATTATGCCATTCTGGGTTACTAAATATATTTTTGCATGACTCTCAACCTAAAAAGAAAGCCACAATGATAGCCATCTCCAGTAATGATGGGAGTACCTTCTCTTGGTGGACATCAGTGCCAGAACTTTATTTTAGTACCTTCTCAAGTCATTAGTACAGAAAACAGTGCAGCTTTCTTGGCAGGCTGTGCTAGGAAGAAGTGCAGTTGCTAATTTAGTGAGTGGGGTATCAGCCTGATTGATGCATTTGGAAGTGGCCATTCAGACTGGCAGCAAAAGAGGATTGAAAGCTGGTGCTGAGCACAGTAGCGATACTTCATTCTTGACAATGAGGAAATGGCAGCGTGTTCACCCTCTGCTCTCAGGGAAATGGATTGCAGAATGGTCACTGTTGCAGCCTGGTTGCTCGTTGCTAGGAAGGGGGTTAGAAAATAAAGGCATTTTATTTGAAATAGGTGCCTTGGTGTCCTGAGACTGAAGACCTGGAAACGTTGGCCTGGCCTACTAGCTAGAAAGGAAGCTTTGTACCTGTGAGAATTACCTGGAAGCATTTCTATCCAGCACTGTTTTGATCTTGTCCAGGTCTGGTTTGGACGACTGTTGTTTAAATAGTGCTTTGATGCTTAGGCTGGGAAGTTTTTGTGCGGGCAGTGGTTGCTACTGGTTCACTTCAGACAAAACTTAAAATCTGGCAGCCTGTTATCACATGGTGTGCAGGAGATTGTGATGCTTAATATTGTCTTCTAACAGTTTTGTAGAGAGAGCAAGTGGCCGAGGGAAGCATGTTCCTTTAGCATCTTACTGGAGACTCTGGGAGAAATCACTGTGTTAGTGTGTGAGTGATTATGGTGGTTATTGCTGCAGCTCAAGCTGTAGCTCTGTTGATAGCCATGGGCAGTTTTGCTTTGAAATCCAAAAGTTACAGTGGGATTGCAAAGTCTCATTGTGCTGTGTGCATGGTGGGTTGAGCTGTGGCTGTATGACTACTGCCAAGCCAACTGTGTAAGAGTGGTGAAACAATACATGTACTATAAGGTCAAAACTTTCCTTTGGTGACAGGAGATGGGATACTGAAGATCGTGTGTTACTTTAAGGCCCCTGCATTCTGCATCCTCTTACGTGTTATCGTGTGTACTTCTAGGTACATTCACTAGGTTTGTGGTTCTGAAGGTAGAAATGTTGCTGGCAGAGGCTGTACTCTTATGGCATATGTGAAGTTGGTAAACACTCTCTTAGCTTTGCTCTGATGGAAAGGTTTATTGCCTCTAACTTCATTAAAAATGTTTTATTTTTTTTTTTTAGGTAATGACAAATGTCAATTTTATGGAAAAGCTACTTGATATATCTTGACCCTAAAGCAAAGGGTTACGCTGTGTTGTGTGGCTGCTTTTAGCCCTGGAAAGAATCAGCAGTGAAAGTTAGACTGTTAGCTTTATTTGCATTTCCCAGGCTTTGTCTGCTGGCCAGCATCTTCTGAATGTTTTAAATGTAGCTTTTTTATTTTTCTAATGCATAACACTTGTATGCGGTGTTCTTGTGATGATGCCAGAACAGCTATATAGTAAATATTTAATAAGAGTAGTAAAGATTTCTTGTTCTCAACAGGCTAAAGTCCTGATCTAAAGGAAATGAAATTGCCATTCTAAATTATTTATGAAATGCTGCACATAAGGAGACTGGGTTTGTTTGGCTTATGGTACAGAAATGGCAGAAGTAATGGTCTCAGTTTAGTTAAGACATAAATGGTGAGGGTGGGCTTTAAAAAGGATAAAAATCTAAGTAATGCCACTTCTATGGCTGAGGGTGATAGATCTTCATCCAAGATGGTGGCTGGAGTACAAGTTAGGTGTTGGGATGTTGGAAACTCTGCTGTTGCTTCATACTTCAGCTGACTCAATTTTAGGAGAGCTTGCTTTGTAATCCTCTTTCTGAAAAGTGTGAATTGCTTGCTTGTAAGTCCTAACAATGGAACTGTCAGTTGTTTTTTTTAAGCTTCTTTTTTTAAGGTGGCAAATGTGGTTACCAGCTGTCATGGGAACGTGAACTTCCCTTGTGATTTACTAGCATTTAAAGATGGCAAGTTGTAGCTATACCAATAATCGTTCAGTGCAAGGGGAAAACACCTGAAGCAAGTGTGATTGATGCCTTGAATGTCTAACTGAACATGTGAAAAGTCTTTCTTCTTTGATCAAATGAAAAAGCAAAGTATTCAGACTGATTAGGACTAGAGGAGTGAACAAAAGTAGTGATGTGTAGATGACACCTCACAAAGCTGTTACAGAAGTAAAAAAAAAACAAACCAAAACACTGTGGGTACCCCTCTGTCCTGAGACACAAAGCTTGAAGCACAAGCCCTTGGATGTTTGATCAGTTGAGACAATTGGCACCCAGCCCCTCTTCCTTCCTCACTATTACTGTTCCATTTCCATTGCATAGAGTGAAATTATTAAAAAAAAAAAAAAGAGAAATGTGAAGACTTCTTCAGAAGGTAGAAGCTAATAAATAAATCTTTAGTTCAGAACTGTGAGTCTGCTAGGGATAGAACTCATGTACTGAGATGGTCTTTACCCAACTCACTGTAGGCTTTTAAATGTAACCTGGGTCTGGTGAGAAGCCCCTGCACTTTTTAGAGCACTGAAGAAGAGAAGGAACAAGATAGCCTGGCAAACAAAGAAGGGATGTGCCTGAGAGGAATAATTCTTTAAATAAAAAGCTCAAACGTGCTTTCTTTCGTGCCTCAACTCTGCAGTTTACTTGTGATGTTTACTCATTGCTTTTATGTATTAGTATTAATTTCCTTTCTTACTATGCTCCAAACAAGAAGAGAAGTTGCCTTTATAATTTTGAGTGCATCTGGAGTGAAAGTGCATCGCTATCTTTAAAAATACATGAATGTATTCGGCCACTTTTAACATAAATTACCCAAATTCATTTTTCTGCACGGGAGGAAAGACAGATGCAAAACACACTGTGGAAGTAAAGCTCCATAAAAATGAAGTCTGCGCTTTATATTGCATCTAAATGGGGTTGCAGTACTGTCTTCATTTGTTTTCCTTTAAAATACACACACACTAACGGCTTTAGAATGGGTTTATCTGTCTCTCTACCACTTCTACAGAAGTGAGCTTTCAAAACAGTAGTTCAAGGCACAGACATTATAATGCTCCTCAAGTAGTACCATCTCTGAAAATACTGATAGTTACTCTGGTTTATGAGCCTGGTTTGTTTCCGTTTTGTGTAAGACTGAGACAGAATCCTTGTTATTGAGATTTTAAATTTTTTTTTTACATTTTAGAATATGAACTGGTCTTAATAAATACTTTGAATACTGTGAAATATGTTACAACAGCATTAAAAAGGTTTTAATGATTTATTTTTTTATTAGCCATCAGATTTGGCTTAAATCTATTGTGCTTTGCTTCAGAATGTGCCAATGGCATGTATTTAAGCGGTGGACGTTATTAGATGCAAGAAACATGATGAAATCAAAGTCACCTTTTTCATGGTGACAGTCCTTCAACAGAAGAGGCCTGAAAGCATCTTTTGCCAGTGGTATGCAGTCTTTTTGCCAACTCTTGATGACTCTTGGGGGGCTGAAATAGAGCCTGCTAGTTGGCTTTCTAACAGTTGTCTGTACTGTATCCTTAACGAAAGACATGACAGTAGATGTGTGCATGTTAATATTCCTAGACCTGAAAAGTTACAGAACTTCCTACTTGTGTTCTAAAACATTCCATAGAATAAACAATTTATTTAAAGCTGTCTTTTTTATTTTTTTTAATAAAGCTGTAATGTATACTTTGTGTATTTACATATGCATATAAAAATCTTTTTGTGGAAACTAATTGCTTGCTGTAGATAACAAGGATATGTTTGCATTTCAGAGGAAATGAAATGTGACCAAAAGAGAGATGCAGCAGCATTCGAAGTCGCTGCATTCTTCCTTTAAGCAGCGTTTTTTTTTTCCTACCTTATTTAACTGCACCGATTCTTGTGCTTCTGAAGTATTTGTCCTTTTGCCAAATAACAAAATGTGTCTGGATTTTTTTTTTTAATGCTACCTCCCATGTCTACCGCAGAAAAAGCAAATGGTTTAACAAAACAGCCAATTTCTGATGCATCTTGTTGAATCCACACTTAGGTCTTCCTGCCATGGAGCTTCTGAGAAGTCTGTTTCTTTCCTGGGTTTCATGCTCAAGAGCCTTTTACAAGCAAATGCTTGAAATTCTCTGCTCTCTTTCTGTCTGCATTTTGAGACCTCCTCCTAGAAGTTTTTAGTATGTTCTGCTATTATTCTTGCTTTTTTTTTTTTTGTAGGAAGGCTTATTATTTTCTCCCAGTTGGAGGAAAATTCTGTGTTTTGTGTAGAAGCCTTCCTGTCCAGGCCATCTACCACTTGGTAAGCTAACAGCAGAATGCATCTAACTTCAGTTCTTTGTCAACCTTTTGAGTTTTAACTCTGGGTATACTTGTGATTCTTCAAGGTGCTGAAATGGAGTTGCTTGTAGATAATGGAGTGTTGAAACTCAGATTGAGACAAACAAATTCCAGCAGTTTACTTTGTTTTTATGCAAAGCAGCTTTAGAATATGCCCCTCTTTATGGAGCTTTTCCTCTTTTTTTTTTTTTTTTTTTAAGGTGACTGATGTAAGAAAGAAGCACTGAAATAGAGTACTGTTCTTGCTATGCTTAACTATTTGAAATAAGGAGAGAGAAAAATAAGAGGGGGAAATTAGTAGCTTAGATAGCTTTCTGATTAATAAAGTATTCTAGAGAAGGGGTGATGATGCAGATTCTTCCAAAAGGGTTAATGATCAGTGGAAAGACAAGCTTGAAACAGGTTGTCCAGTATGCAAATCCTTTTCTTGTAGAAGGTCTTAATCTCGTATTTTTTGTTGTGTAGTTGCATGTGCATGCAGACTTTTGTTTCCCCATGCTTTTAGTGGTGTAATGAGACTGTGGGTCATGTGTTTTCCCAATTCTGGTATAATAAAAGCAATTCTCCTGGAAAAGTGGTAGGCAAGTGAGGAGTTGCGATTTAGTGTGGAGGAGAAGCAGAGAGAGTGAAACTTTAAAGGTGATACAACATTTTTTTATCAGAGCATATCATGCTGTGGACTGGGACTTTAATTTCACACTTCAACAATTGAAAATGTTTGCAGGATTAAACATGCCTGCTAATCAGTTTCAGTGTAAACTTAAATTAAACACAAGAATACTTAGACTCAGTTCCATGGGCTGTTTGTTGGGACACCTAGTGAAAGATGCTGTTCCCTGTGTGAAGAGATTACTTCTTGATATCTAGGAATCACCTGATCAAGAGTTAAGAAGTGTAAGAAACTGAGAAGTACTGTTTTACTAGATGTTTCTGCAGAAGTCCCTGAAGGCTTCTATTGCAGCACAGTTTGTTTGAAAGAAGCCTCCCTGATGAATACACTGAAGTATGTTTTGTTCTCTTGATTAGCAATATTACTGTGTACCACAGTGCTAACATTTGACTCTTCTACTATTGCAGAGATGTTGCTAAAAGCCTAATCAGTCGAGGCAATTGCTCAGATAGTAATTACTCTTTCCTACAGTGCCATATTTATAACATTGATGACCTAGAGTAATGTGACTCTTGGTCTGATATTGGTTCAGTAAATGTGGAAATAAATGGAGATGGAAGAAGGTGTTGCCTGCATAAAGAATTAGAAAAAGGTTCCTAAAATCGAGTTAAGGTTCCCCCTCCTCTTCATGTTTTCTGAATCTGGTGGTGGTGTGTAATACCATGCCATGTAGTAAAAGGTAAAGTCAGTTTACTCCAGTATGGTTAAGTAAATTAACCATATCTAAGAATGAAGCTTTGTTCATTTTCTTGACAGTTACTGCTGTTTATTCAGTACTGCAGTCTTCAGAAAGTTGTGTTTTAATCTTAGAGAATAAATCCCCCACAATGTATTGTGATGGGGCACATAAATGTTACCCTACTTTATAGGTATTAAAAAAAAAAAAAGAAAAAACAAAATCCCTTTTTGCTGCAGAGATGTTTCAGGATGTGCCTCTGGTGTAATTTCTACTCCTTGTATATGTATGTTGTAAGCTTTTATGTTCTAATGCATCCTGTATGCTGCTGTTACGCATTGTGGAGAAGTAACTTTATTCTCTCCATTACTGGTGCAGATCTCTAATGTTTAAGGGAATGGCCTTCCCTTCTGTGTTCTCCAGCAGCAATACTGTCTCTGAAGCATAGAATCACAGAACGATTTGGGCTGGAAGTGACTTTATAGATCATCTAGTTCCAAAACCCCTGCCATGGGCAGGGACACCTTCCACTGGACCAGGTGGCTCAAAGCCCCATCCAGCCTGACCTTGAATGCTTCCAGGGAGGGCACAACCACAACTTCTTTGGACAACCCATTCCCGTGTCTCTGAATAAGATGACTAAAAGAACAAACTGTTAGGCATTTAGGTATCAATTATGTTTTGTTATAAAAACAAGATTATTAATCGCCTTCAGTTTGGTGTTCTGGTTCTGTCACTGTGGACTGAATTATAAGGTAGTGATTCATATGCCTGGTTTTCAGGAGGAGAAGCCATCATATTTAATTTTAAATATCACATGAATTAAAGCCTTTTAGAAACAGACACCCCACTCCCCCTAAATCCAGTCTGATATGTAACTCTTAATATATTCAAGAATTCTTGTAATTTTGACCTTGGGAGATTAGTGAAGCCTCTACTGGGCATGCTTGAAGACTTAACAAGGAATTAAGTGTTAGTGAATTGCTCCCTCTGTTTCCAGATCTGGGTGAACTGATCAAGTGTACTTCACATACACTGTGAATGTTGAGTTCTAGACAGGACAAGCAACTTGGCCAGGATCCCTCAAACCTAGTGGCAACAGTGAAAACTAGAGTTTCAGGAGAGTGAATGCTCTCCATAGAGTGGGCTTTCTGATAAAACTGGTCAACTAAAATGAAGGGTTTAATCTTTCAGTGCTATCTGTTCTGCAGAGCACCAGTAGGGTTGCCTGTCTGTTGACAGGACTGGCAGAAGTGGCCTGGTGTGAAGCAGTGATGGCAGTGAAGGGTCTGTGGAGTGACTTGCCTGCTACCACTCTCTTCCTACCCGATTTCCTGTTAGGTGTTAGTGCTGAGGTCTGTACTTTGGAGACAAGTTAAAGAAAGTATATATCTGCCAAGTGTTTTAAAATGACTCTTGGCCAGAGTTCAAGCTGATATTTCAGATCAGTTGTGAGTAACTTAATTTTTCCTGCTTACCACTGTTTCTTTAAGAGAGACAGGTGAATTCCGCAGCTCAAGCTGAGGAGGCCTAGTTTTGAATTGCAAGGTTTGGACAGGTAAGTGATGTGATGCTCTAATGGCTTATTGCACTGGCATCCATCTATCAAAAATATTCCACCATTCTAATCTCATGTGTTCCTGGAGCTTTCGAGTTAAGTGTTCAAAGATGAGCAGAGTGTTAGGTTATGTGATAAAAGCTGCTCTGTACACCCCCAGAGTAGCAGAGATAGAATGGCAGCTGGAGGCACCTGAATAGTACCTTGCCTGGCTATCTTCAGAGGCCCATTCTGGGAGACATCAGACCCTCAAAGGCACACCTCTACAAGCTAGTGGAGGAACACTGAAGTAAACCCACATCAGGGACTTGGAGGAAAGGATAAACCCTGACCGGGCCCCTCCCAGGGCTGTCTCAGGAGACTGTAAGCCACGTTGTCCAGAAATGGAACCAAGCAACATGGGTCACTTTTGGAGTGAGCACCTTTGGATTGAGGGGGGGAAAAGGGTGTTCCAGGACTTGCTATAGGATGCTTAGGGGATGAACCAAAGGTGGATCTAGGTCATTTGGGAAGGATCAAGTGTGGGGAAAACAGAGATAAAGGGATAAAGAAACATATCCATCTGTACAGATATATCTTCACTAGTGGACCTCTGCTCTGCTTAGATTGAAGAGGGAAGCAGGATGAGGCTGTGGTGCTGCTGCCTGTGTGTGTTGGAGCACTCAGTGTATTGATCTGGCTGACTATGGTATGTAAGTAAATAGGTGTATGTGCCAACAGGGAGTGCATGCTGAGCCTTACTCCTGGTTGTACCTGGGGACGTGGCGAGGTGGAAGCCTCCCCTCTATTGGGCTGCTGGATTTAATGCCCTTGCTAATGCAAAGAAGGGCAGTATAATGCTGTGCATCGTTGGCCTTCGGTTGTGAGGCTATTCTTGTAAACTAACAATCAGTGGAAAAATGTCAACTCAGAATTTTGCATTCCTGTCTTTTATCATGACTTACTAAAATGTAGCTTCTGTGATCACTGGACACAGCTTTAAAATGAGTAAAGTATATGAATGTAATCCTGTGAACTAAAAATATCTTAAAATTTAACTGCAATCCTTCTGAAAGGAATGTTACATCCACACTGAGAATTTACATACCGAGTTTGTGAGTTGTTATTTAAGGAGATAAATTAATACCAGCCAAGTTGGCCTTTATTCTGAGGGTTCTTTTGTTTGAAAAGCCTCTTAGAAAAGTCCCTTCCAAAATTGTTTTATTTCTCTGTTGCAGAGAGAGGTGCCTGTAATGGCAACTTTGCCAAAAATCCCATAGTATTGTTCTAAAGATGTGTATAGCAAGAGAGATCAAATCCTATCTGCCCTTTCAAGAAATTGACTTTTGTAGTGTAGCTGAGTGACCCTGGGCAAGGAATGAAACCCAAGTGCCACCATGCAAGATTATATACTTCAAATAATTTAATTTAGAGATTGTTCACGTTTCGCCTCCTACCTAATGGATGTGTTGCTCTAAGTGCACTTTTCCTAAATATCCTTTTAGCATTTGCTTGGCGCTTTGCCACCTTTCTATTTTTGTTCATATTCATGCTAATGAATGGCATGTTATTGGAACAATAAAACAAGCAAGTTATGTCGACTAAAGGGCAGGAAGAGATGTGCTAGCAAGATGTACACCTAGGACCTTAGACACCTTTGTGATTTGTGACTACTTAAAGCATACTTGGTTATCTTCAGTCTGATGGTGGTAACACAGTGCACAAAACTATTTTATTTTTAACAGGTCTTGAGCATTTAGGCTCAGCACTTCAACTATAGCCTTGTGCTATAGTTGTGTGAAAAAGAGACTTGAAAATGCTTATGATTACACAAAAAATAACAAAGTCTTCCCTTCTTCAAAAGCAAAAAGTTTAGTTAAAGAAATTAAAGCAATTTCAAGATTTTTTTTTAACTGTGTTTGTATTTGTGGGAGTAGGCTTATCTTTTGGGTTTATGGGTTTCCTCAAGAGACCTCTCTGCTGAGTGAGCAGCTGAGGTTCATCTGATTTGTTGTTTTGATTCTGGTACTTAGAACAGAGGAGTCTGTGGTGGATGAGGGGAGCACTCCTCTGCTACAGTCACCTGAGAGCAGTCTCTGACTCTACTCACCTGCTAGAAAGTGGCATTCAAACTTCACCTTTTCTCTTGTGACCGTTTGTGATTTCACAGGCTCGGGTGCAGGTTTTAGATGTTGAGGCATGCCAAAGTGTCTGTTACCATCTCTACTTGAAAAGGTATTTTTTCCATAGGAGGTGGGGTGAAAAGACAGCTCTCTGAGGAAAGCAGAAACTGGAAGGATTGAGCAGTGTCACAAGAACAATGAAGCCTTTCTAATTTTGAAGCTGAGGATTCTGTTTGATTGCTTCATAAACCTTTTAATACTCAACTATCTCTTGCCATCACAATAGAAAAAGAATAAAAAAATGTGATTAAACAATTTAATTCTGTTTGGCAGCTTATTTATCAGAAGTGGTTTGCTGCTCCTGATGATAGTTCTTAAAACAAAAAAAGGAAGCCTTCAAAGTCTTGAAAAAAGTTATCATGCTTAAAAAGCTAGAAAAAGATTCTAATTCTCTATCCTATGAGAAGCAATGGCTATATAATCTGACAAAGTGAACATACCATAATCTAATATGTCATTAGTGTAATAAGAAAGCTATTCCATGCTCTACTTGCTTTCATGCTATTAATAAAAGGCTGCCACATTATATTACTTAGGTTTTTTGTGACTTAATTTTTTCACCCTTCAAGCAGGCCAAATTCAGCAATCTGATGCCCACTACGTTATTTCATGTACAGAGTCAGATGAAGTGACAGACTAGCTGCAGGCGATAAAACTTTGACATTTCAAGAGGATGCAACAAAAGGCATCAAGAAATTTTGACAGCCAGTGAACTGTATCAGAAATGCCTAACAGAATTGAAAGGTTGCACTCTAGTTCGTGTTGATGTGATAAATGCAACACCAATATTTTGCTGTATGCTAATATTTATTTATGGAAGCTTGAATCTAAATATGTAGAAACCATATATAGGATTCCTTTTGAGTCCTGGGGATCAGAGATGTACTCTACCTGTTGCCAAAATTTGCTGTAATATAATGTAAAAAGGATACTGGCTTTATTGTAATAAATTTGTATCGTTCCTTAAACTGAAAACAGAAAGCTGTAGAAGATACAGTCCTTTTGTCCCTTTTTTCTTCTTGTCTGTTTCACGAATTTTAATGTATCAGCAAATTAAGTCCTCTTAAAAGGTGCATGTAAAAATAGAGAAGCTGATTAAGTGCAGAGTCTTGTGTGCTTTTATCAAAATTCTCTGTGCCTCTTAAAAGAGGTAATAGACTGAAATAACTTTTAAAATGAGCATAATGATGCTGTAAGCCTTTTGAGAAGCTTGATGGAAGGAAGATAATCAATGAGACTGCAAGATCTGGGTGCAAGTATGGGGGGGTTTAATAATGCTGCTGTGCTGTTAACCAGAATACTCAAGAAGGAGGAGGAGGAACAACAAATGTCCCAACCAAATGTGCTGAAGAGAATTTTTTTTTCAACTGTCAAGGATGTTCTTCTATCATCTGCCTCAGCGTGCAAATGGGAAACTTTAATCTTGAGCAGTGCAGGAGGTCTGGATCAAGATGTTGCTCAGCAATCATCTTGTTCATTTTACCTCTGTGGTAGTGTTGTCAGGTATTCCTTTATGAACAAAAATATCCACGCATTTTTTTTAATGAGACTTGTGCTTCCCCTTCCCAAAATCTTAAGAAAGCCTCATGAAGAGCTGTAGCTCTGAAAGGAAGTCTTGCACATGTCACAGAGACCAGATAAAGACAGCAAATTGGAGACTTGGAAGTAAAATGTTTAAAAAAAAAAAAACAAACCAAACCCAAAACCCAACTAATTAAATAGAATTAAGAAAGCTGACGAGAGTAATCATCATCAGAACTTCAAGAAATTGGGAAGTGGAAGAGAGTGGCAAAGTTTCAATTAAAACCCTGAGATAATTTAGACCTATCACATCAGGAAGCATGCAAGGAAGGCTGTAGTCTGTTAAGTGACTGGCATCTCGGGGAATTTTCGAAGGTGTTGCTGCAGCAGATGACCCACAGGGGTGTTTTGCAGTAGTGTTCACCGTGGAGGACTACAGAGGAATTCTCAGACTGGAGTTTCTTGCAGGCGTGGACAAGAGCAACAGTCTTTTAATTAATATGTTGAGAATGAATCAGTAAAATGAATAGGTCATGTGGACCAGAGGATGCTCACTCAAGCTGTAAAATACCTCAGATATGGAAGTGTCTGCTTGTAATCCATCCCTTACAGCAGGCTGTGTGTGCCCTAGGAGAGGAGTAGAACTGGGAGTTCTGAGGAATGATAAGAATTCTGTAAACACATAAATACGGTGAAGAGATTGTCTGTTTTTAGCTAGAAGTTGTCCTTCATGAGGCAATTAGAATCCTTTGAGGCAGGGGGAACAGGCTGGTATAATGCACTTCGATTTATAAAAAGCATTTGACAAGACCCTGCTGCCAAAGGCTTTTAAAGGAAGTCAGCTGTTGTGGATTTAGAGGAACCACCTCTTGTTGTATTAATAACTGGTCAGAAGATGAGAAAAGGGTAAGACTAAGTGATCAATTTCCACAGAGGTCTTTCCAGTGGATTCTTCAAGGATATGTGCCCTCAGCAAATTCAGACCCAAAGGAGCAATGTATGCTGACATTCTGCTAGGAATACGAAATCATCCAATCCAAAATGAATGAGACATTCAAGAAGAACTTAAAAATGCAGAGAAACTGGACAATACACAGCTGCTGGGATTCAACATTGCTAAATGAAAAATAACACAATGCAGGAAGAGAATGAAAACAGTTCTACTGAGAGGGCTGTCTTAGAGTCCTAGTTAGCTGTGATCCTTTGGGAGGAGTTTGGTTATTGTGGGTAGTTCTTTGAAGGCTTAAGCTTTCTGGGGTAATCGCTGTGCCATGATTTCCATTTGAGGGAAAGCTAAACAGGATTGAGTGGTGAGAGGAAAGTTTGTGGGTAAAAACTTAAGCAGGAGGTTCTTCTGGAATGGTTCCATGCTCTTTATTTCCTAGTAAATCCCACCACTTCATTTCAAGGAATTTCTATTACATGGATTACTGTATGAGTACAGAAAGATAGTTTACGGAGTGGATTTTAGGGAGAGGGCTACAGAAGATCTTAGAGTCCTCATCAGTTGATGCTAATTATAAGGAAGTAAACCACTACAAAAATAGCTGGCTTTTTCCAGGCTGCCATCTAAAGTATCAGTAACTCTATTGTCTATGAACGATTGTCCTGAGTAAAACTTCAAACATTTTGGTTTCCATTCTCTACATACAGAAATACAAATGTGGGCGAACATGGATGTGTGAACTTCACAACCTGAAACTGGCATTCTTTATAGAGGTATTGATAACCTACAGCCTTGATTACCTACAACAGGAAAAGCTGTAGTGAAAACTCTTTAAAACCAGAGCAGCTCTAATTTAGACCCTTCAGGCCTGAAGTAACAAATTTGGCCATAACTTTCACCTTCAGGAAAAGGAGTTTGTTTTGTGTGGTGTTTTTGTTTTGTTTTGTTTTCCTTCAGAGACCTTGATGAATGTTCCTGGGTTGGGTTTATGGCTAAACACTTGCTTTTGTGAAGTACAACACAGGTATTACAACTCCAGTTAAGGAAAATTTTACTGTATGTCACCTTGAATGACTCCTCAAATAGACAAGCTGAAGTCTCCTCCCTGCAGGTTGTGGTGGTTGATGAGCACCTACCATAGATTGCTGTCAGATATTATGGGTAGTAGAAAAGTGATTATCTAGTGTAAGCCACCAGAAACTAATTTTCATTTAAAATTTAATGTAAAAAGTGAGGATATTAACCCTTCCTTTCATTTCTCCAAAACACAAGAAAAAAATCCACCAATTTTTATTGGATACTTTTATGTTTTCACATCAATAAGCTGAGTTTAAAAAAAAAAAAAAAGGGAAAAAAAGTCTTCTTACATGGAGTGGAAAGATATGGAAAACAGTTCTGGATTTTCTATTTAATGTGGTCTGTACTTTAAGTGTCATGCAACATAGAATAAATTGTAGCTTATGTGTTACAAAAAGGGGACAATTAGACCTCTTTTTTTAATATTCCAAATAAAAAAAAGTAAAATCATCTCGTTAAATAAGCAACTGAGAAAATGTTAAAAGGTACTACAAACTTCTCAAAAGTTTTTCCATCCCCAGATGAATCACTTTTGTGATTGAAATTGTGATTTTTTTTTTTTCCTTTATTTTTTTCCTGGTTTAAGTTTTGTAGCTGTGCACATTAAGCTGTTTTCTTTACTCCTATATTCACCCTTTTCTGCTAAGGGGAAGCACATCAGCAGTAATTCCATAATCTAACAAGATACTGTCAGTTTTGAAATCAGGTGGCTTGGTTTTCTCAAATTTTAAAGCCATCTCTGAAATAGTAATTTTTTCCTGTTTACGTTTTTATCAAGTAAATATCTTTTTTGTTTTTTGCACTTCTACCTCTGATGTAACTTACTCCATTTCAAATGTCATTTAACGGAGCCCTTTCTCTTCCTTTGCCTGATTTAGTTATTCCTTATCGCATATGTGAGCAGTTGTCACCTTCTTTCCCAACCTCAGCTGGGGGCTGAAGTAGAGGTGCAAATTTTAAAGTAACTTGCAATGTAGGTAGGACCTGTGGGAAGG
Organism: Megaceryle torquata; assembly: GCA_024611175.1. NCBI lineage: Eukaryota > Metazoa > Chordata > Aves > Coraciiformes > Cerylidae > Megaceryle > Megaceryle torquata. The sequence continues at coordinate 32,235 of JANIJG010016185.1, forward strand.
AAGATAATTGTTTTCTTGCAGATGATAGGAGAAGCAGTGCTTGTGTGCACTGTTACAAGCTCTCAGAGCAGGACTTTGTATTGATGTGCTTTTTATTTGACTGCATCATTTGTTGAGTGCAAGTAGCAGTTTCTAGTGAACAGGACAACCTAAGAACAGGGAGCGCATAAATAGATTATTTTCACTGCATCTCACTACCTTCTAATTGATTTAAGATTGAAAGAAAAACATTTTGGAGACTGACAAGCACAAGGGGAATAACTCGTAAAGCACAAGGCTGGAGTTGGTGAGTAATACAAACAGGAGAAGTTGTATAGTAGTTGTAGTACATAAACATGATCTGGACAGTGAGTGGAAACTGATAAATGCCACACTGTAAGCTACTGCAGAGACAGCTGGGGGCAACTGCATTTAGACCCTAGGGCTTGGGGTTATCTCTTTGTTTTCCCCTCTTTATCCTCTATGAGGGAACTGTTTAAGGTTGTTTCTTTGATACTGATTTAGTGCTCCTTCACTTCTTGCAGAGTATAAAGTTATATTTCTAGTAAATGTTCTGGGTTTTTTTGTAAGAAAACAAAAAAAATCTTCATAAACCTTGTTCTTTGTTTGAGGACCTGGTTTTAGGACAGAGTAGGAGCAGAGAGAACATCAAAGAATGAAGAAAGTTCCATTTTTTTTTTTTTTTAATCCATGTAACCTTAATGGGCTGAAAATATGTAGATGATGTCTTTCCTGCATTCAGTGGTTTCTGCCACTGATTACTTAAAGCAGATGCACTTAAATAGTTAACCTAACGGAACAGATGACTGAACACAGCCTTTAGTGCAGTGTATGAAGGGTGATAAAAAGGAGGTCACTGGTTTGTTTGGTTTTGGTTGGTGTTTTCTTTGTGTTTTCCCCCTACAAAAACAACCAACCAACCCCCCCAACAACAAAAAAACTAACCAACCAAAACCAACCAAGCAAAATAACAGCAAAAACCCAAACCCCACTCTGAACTAAGACTGATGTAATCTGGGATAGTTGGGTCAAAATATAATGCTGTATTTAGACCCACACTGCCAACTCAGAAAGGGAAATTGATACAAATTGAGCATTTTATTTATGGAGTGATAAGTTGTATCCTGAGAGAACTGCGTCTGAAAGATTGTGTGGCTTTCTCTGTCAAATTAAAATTTGTGAGAAGAAATTAAGGTTATGGTTGAGACTTCTGCAATGCCTGAATCCCTTACAACTGAGGATGATTGTATGAAATACTAGCTTTTTGCCATATGGATTAAATTACTTAACAATGAAATGTCTATATTCAACTTGGATTTTTTGATTTTGCCTTTTTTTTTTGAATCTTGGTATCATTTCTTGATTAACTTCACTGAATTAAATATCTGTTTAATGTTGTAAACTTGTTTTTTTCACTTCAGTTTTTGTTGAACTGACAGTAGTCAAATTTTATTTATGGAGATGAGAATTGACCACCCTGCCCTCTGAACAGCTGTGCACTGGACTTTATACCTTAATAGTGAAAAGTCACCTAAATATTAAGAAAACTGATATCCATTATCTCTAAAGTTAAAATTTTTGTCAACTCTTCTGAAGATTATTTTATTTTCATGTATTGAAGGAAGGCTCAGCTTTTGTAAAAGCCTATCAAATGTGTCCTCTGGTGGTAACCATGGTTGGACTTTCAGAGCAATTAGACCAGTACTGGCACAGTGCTGCTCTTAAGCTTTTGAACGTGTAGCATTTCCTTAAAGCTTTCTTTTAGGGGAATTAAACTCTAGTTTGAAGCACAGACCAATTCATACCAGGTCCAGAATTTTTTTTTTAATAAAAATGAGGTTTTTGTAGTCTTTGTACTGGTTGTGTTTCCTGTAGAAGTGATTTATAAAGGTTTAAGTTCAAATATTTATTGGTATTCTGTTCTTACAACTTGGAAAAAAAAAATCTTCCTACGGGAAGGTTCTGTTTAGTTTGTGCAAGAATTCATATGGAAATCAATTAGGACAGGATTAAGATTGTGAAGGGCTGGAATGAGTTTGCCTTTAGGGACTATGATTGTTGGAAATAATATGTTTAAAGGTAAAAATGCTTGGCTTCATTTGCAATTTGTGTGTGTGCCAGCCTTATCTCTAGGCAAAATACTTCATGAAGTCAACCCCTGATGATTCCTCATTTGTCTGCAAAGCCAAAATGTCTCTTTAAATTGGATTTCTAATTATTATTTGTTTTGCTTAAGTCTGACACTATACCAAAACATGACCACTAAATTGCTTCTGTTCCTTTTGTCTTTTTTTTTTGTGGTTTACCATTTACCCAGTAAACTACTTAATCCATTTTCCTACTTAAGTATTGTTAAAGCAGCTAATGCTGTGTCTAATGTGGGTCACTGGCTAAAATGATGTATACAACTTAATTACCCTCTGAACAGAAGAAACAATGTACGGAGAGGGGAAGATTGATATACTTTCTGAATATTAGGTTTTTAACAGGTTTTGCTTTCTTCACGCTTGGGTATTTTCTTTACCTTAAGGCATTGGATGCATTGAACAGTTGAGATTTAAACTTGAAAATCCTTCCTTTAAGGACAGGGTTCAGACTGCTCTCTCTTTCTTTTTTTTTATTTTTATTTTTTAATTTTTTTCTTTTTTTTCCTTTTTTCTTTTTTTTCCTTTTTTTCTTTTTTTCCTTTTTTTCTTTTTTTTCCTTTTTTTCTTTTTTTTCCTTTTTTTCTTTTTTTTCCTTTTTTTCTTTTTTTTCCTTTT
>JANIJG010016190.1:0-13401 GCA_024611175.1 Megaceryle torquata
TTTGTGTTTTGTTTTTTTTTTTTTTGTTTTTGGTGCGGTGGGAGCAGGGGAGGGGGGGGGGGAGGGGCGGGGGGGGGGGGGGGGGGGGAGGACGAGACGAAGAGAACGAGGACCCTGCCCCATAGCTGGGCAGGGGATGCAAGCGTGTGTGTCCCCTCCCCCCCCCAAAAGGGATACTGGGGTAGCAAGGGTGGGATACTGCTAAGGGGGGGCTGGGGGGACTGACATGGCTCCTACCAACAACTTAAAAAAGGGGTGGGGGGCTGTAAAATGTGCCCCGGGGTGAGGGACGCAGTGAGGTGGCCCCACACAGAGGCCTCATCCTGCAGGGCTCCAGCAGAGTAAGGGGGGGGGGGCAGCCCCCAGCTGTGCCCCCCCGCACCCCACACCAGCTGGGGCAGGGATCTGCCTGCAGCAGCAGCAGCAGGGCCTGGGCTTACAAGCCCCCCCCGAAGCTCTCCTCCTCCTCAGGCAGGGGATCTGTGTCCCAGCATGTAATGTCGATCTCTGGGGAGGATGGGGGGGGGCAGTCAGGGCAGCATGGGGTGCCCCACAGCTGGGGTCAGAATGTTGTGTGGTACCCCATGGCGAGACAGACACAACCCCCCCACCCCCCCACCCCATCCCCACTCACCTGGGGGCTTGTTGTAGAAGATGGGTTGAGGGGCTTTGGCCGATGGTTCTTCAGGAGGGGGCACCTCCTCCTCCTGGGACTGGCTGAAGTAGCCTTCGCTGGCCTGTGCAGGGGGGGTAGGCAGTAAGGACCCCCCCCCCCACAGTCATCCTGTCACACCCCTCCCACCACCCTCTGGCAATGCTCACCTGTTCCCCACGACCTGGCGTCCCATCCTTGGGGGCCATCTCCCCATTGGTGATGGGGGGCGTCTCTCGGCCTGGGGTGTCCTCCTCAGGGGAGCGCTGGCAGCTGAGCTGCCGGAGCTGGGGGTCCCCCCCATCGGCTGCATCCTCCTCCTGTTGCTCAGCATCACAGAAGGTGGCGGGGGGCTCGGGCAGTTCATCCAGGCTCAGCAGGGTCCCCTCATCAGGCAGTGTGGCTGGGGGACACTCAGGGACGGGGGCAGCAGGCAGGGGCCAGGCAGGGGTAGGGGTCACCCCGTCACTCTGCCATAGGTCGATGAGGCTCTCGGGGTTGGCTGTGTCCCCAGGCTGAAGCTCAGTAACCGTGGGTGGCGGGGAGGGCTCAGCAGGCTCCAGGGTCACCAGGTCCCCCAGGGCATCACCGCCTGCTGTCCACACTGGCCTAGGGTTGTGATCGTCCCCTGGAGGCTCAGCGGCCTTGTCCTCGGGCCCTGGGAAGGGCCAGTGCTGCTCGGGGGTGGTTGGCCCAGCCTCCTGGGTGCTAGGGCTGGGGGAGTCTGCAAGGGGGGGGGGAACAGCAGTCAGTGGGGATAGACCTCCCCCATCCATAGCTGGGAGACACCCAGGGATAGGGCTGCAGCTTGAGGCAAGGGGGGAAAAGGGTCTGAGGGAGGATGTTGGGGGTTGTTCCTTTGGGCAGGGTGGAGCAGGGAGATGCTGCAGGAATGGGTCAGAGTGGGTAAGCAGGGAGGGGACCAATGGCATGCACCAGAGGACCGAGGGGACTTGATCAGTGGGGTGTGGAGGGCAAGGTGATCCCTTGGGAGGGATGGCTGGGCCATGCTGGCATGGGAGGAGTAACTGGAAGGCCCAAGGGGATGGGGAAGATGCACTGGGAAGATGCATAAAGGAAAGCTGGGATGCAGCAGAGGATGCAAAGGGACTAGTGGATGCAGAGAGACAGGTGGGGACTGCAGCAGAGCTGTCTGGGATGCACTGGGAATGCCACAGGACAGTGGGGCTGCACAGAGGGACATAGCAACACTGGCAGGGATGTACTGGGGGATGACACGGACAGGGCAGTTGCACTGTGGGATGCAGCAGAGATAACAGGGATGGAAGAGATGGCAATGATGAACTGGAGATGGGAGGGATGCATGTGGGTGTTGTAGAAGGTGTGTACTGGTGTTAGACAATGCACTGGACATGGCAGGGATGCAACAATGGCATTGGGGCTGTACTGAGGGGATGCAGCAGAGACGGCGGGGATGCACCGGCGCGAAGCAGCAGATACGGCGGGGATGTGCTGGGGGACACAGCAGAGACGGCGGGGGCTGTACCAAGGGATGCAGCCAGGACAGCACGGATGCCCTGAGTGATGCGAGGGAATGTAGCAGGGTTGCAGCACTGGGGCTGCATCAGGGACTGCAGAGGAGTTGAGGGGGCTGCAGCAGGGGATGTGCTACAGGGAATTGTGGGGATGTGCCTGGGCAGCCCCAGGCAGCACCAGCCCCGCGCCCACCTTTGGGCGTTGCTGGCGTCTCATCACGCAACACGCGGGTGCCCGACTCGCCCAGCAGCGTGGTGGCAGGGCCAGGCTCGCAGGGGCTGCAGCCCGCGGCCGAGGCCTTTCGGAAGGCATCTGACTGGCTGCCTGTGGACAAGGGAGACAGGGTGGCATGGAGGGGCTGCCCACACTGGGGACTAGCACCCCAGGACTGCCCCTGCTCCTGCCCCACGCCAACCTGACCATGAACTGGCAAATGCACATCACCATGTGCCTGCCACCATCTTGTCCCCTCCTACAATGGTGGGGCAGAGGCACCCATGGGTGCAGCAACTATTATGCCTCCCTTCAGCCATCCCACCAGCCCCACACAGACACAGACCCCACATCTGCCACATATGGGGATAGGCAGCCCCATACCTGCTGTGGCACACACTGGCCCTGCCCACACACCACCCAGATGGGCCCTGGCACAGCCTCACCTCTGCAGGTACAGTGCTATGCCCTGCTAGTCCTAGCTGGGGGGGGGTATAGCCCCCAGGTCCCCAGAAACCATCTGATCTCTTCTGCCTCATGGGCACAGATCCACACAATCCCGGGCACAGCCTCTTCCATCCTGTGCTGCCCCATGGGCACAGTCCTGCATGGTCCAGGGCACAGCCCCTCCCACACACCTCTGCCCCATAAGCCGAGTCTGCCCTGTGCCCCCTGTATCCCATGGGCACAGCCTGCTCCACCCCATGGCAGAGCATTGTCTCCCTGAGCACAGCTCTGCCCTACCCCAGCCTGTCCCATGAGCACAGCCTGCCCCGTTCCATCTCCCCGTACCACGGACACAACCTGCCCTATGGGCACAGTGCCCTGCCAGCCAGGGCATGCAGGCTGCCCATGGGTGTGGGCACAGTCTCTTCCTCAGTGCCCAGACCCCTCAGGGTGCCTGCAGGAAGGGCGCTGATGCCGCTGTTGGTCCAATGTGCCGTGGGGATGGGGTGGGCTGTGGGGCGGCCACCCGCAGCTTGGCCCCCTGGAGCTGTGTGCCCAGGGGCTCTCAGCTACCTACATGGGAAGAAAGATGAGAGATTTGGGGTGCGGTGGCAGGTGATATAAGGGAAAGGGGTCCGCGGGGGAGAGGAGGAGGAGGAGGAAGAAGAAGGCGGCCCACTGTCAGCTGTCTTTATGAAAGGACAGTGCAGACGACCTGCCGAGAGAAAGACAGACAGACGGACAGAGAGAGAGAGAGAGAGAAGGAAAAAGAGAGAGAGAGAGAGAGCAAAGAGATGGGTCAGTCCCTGCTTAGTGCAGCCATGACGGGGCCAGGGATGGGAGATATCAGGATGGAAGGATGTTGGGATGGGAGGCAGCACCAAGAGTGTGTCAGGAAGATGGCAGGACAAGAGGATAGAAAGACAATAGGACAGAAGGATGGGAGGCAGTGCTACATGGCCAGGTCGGGACAGAGGCCAGGACACAGCCATGGGACCAACTATCTGCTCAGGCACGGCACAGCCCCGCAGCACGAACCCGCAGCACAACCCACAGCATGGCCCCATGGCACAGCCACGACACAGAGTCCACAGCACAGCCCCACAACCTTGCCCTGAGGCACAGCCCCATGGCATGACCCCACAGCAAGAACACACATCACAGCCACCTCCCACCCCCTGGCATAGCTCCTTGGCACAGCCCTTCCAGCACAGCACCCCAGCACAACCCCCAGCGCAGACCCATGACATGGCCACATGAACAGAGGTGCCCAACAGGACATCCAGCCCCTGGCCCTAGAGCTGCACAAAGAGTCCCCAGGCCTGGAGTCCAGCCTGTGAGGCAGCTGACCCTTCCCATGGGGCACTCCCTGCCAGCTGGGAGCATGCCAGGTGCCACATGTCTGCCCCTTTTAGCTGACCCCATGGAAAAAGTTCCCTTCCCAAACCACCCCTGGGCTTCCAACTTCCCACCCCAGCTTGGCTGCCAGTGCAGTGCTGTGACCGGTGACCAGACAACACCCAACAGGGAGCAGGATAAGCTCCCCTTTGCTGAAGACACTCTTGTATCCAGCCCCTGCCAAGCTGCTCCAGCTGCAGGGGCCATGTGAGGTGCGGAGGCAGTGGCAGTGATGGTGGCGCAGTAGAGCAGGACAACCTTCTGCCATCCTCATGCCTGCAGCACCCACAACAGTGGCATTTGGGATGGCAGAGGGTACACTCCCTTCCCACATTACAGCCCTGGTCCTTCCAGATCTTGCTGCAACCTTTCAAGCTGCAGAGAGCCTCAGCAGAACAGCACTCAGCTGCTCTGCAGCCCCCCAGCCTCTCCGTGCCCTCTCACAATGTCTGCAGCCCCCCCCATCCCCTCACCTGTCCTGTGGCTGCCTGGCGAGATGGCGTCACTGCTGCCTGATGCCACCCGCTCCTGCTGCTTGAAGAAGTCCCGAGGGTTGTCTGGCCTCTGAGCAATGATGGCAGCAGCCTCCTGTGGGGATGAGCACAGGGGACGCTGAGACCCACTGCCTGACTGGTGTGGGGCTGCAGGACCACCCCCCACACACTGCCCCGGTCGGGCCCCTGTTCAGCTGTGGGCAATGCTGACTGGGGAGTGAGGATTGGCACCAGGCATGGCCATAGCCACACTCACCTCCACCTCTGACTCTGATTTTCTGAGCTGCTGTCTGTCATCCTCCTCTTGCTGGTCCCCCTGGGGAGGGACATGGCATGACTCCCTGGCCCCAGGCTGCCCTGGGGACCAGGCTGGCATAAGGCCTTCCCCAGGGGTGATGCCGGGTGGTAGCTCCAGCTCTGCCCCCAGCCCCATGCCTGCTGTGGCACTTACGAAGATGGACTGTTCCTTCAGGCGCTGCCGGGCCTCCTCTGCCTCCATGCTCTGCTGCTTCCGCCTGCAACAGGGGCATGGGAGTGGGGCTGGGCACCGGCTCCTGATAGTCCCTGACCCAACCCCATCCCATGAACGAACACCCATGCGCCCACCCAGATGCATGCAGCATGTGCACAGCCATCTCCTACACACACATCCTTGCACACGAGACCCCCAGCCCCTGCCGTGCCTGTGCTCCTCGATCTGCTCCTCACGCTCCCGGTAGCGCCGCTCCCGCTCTTCCTGCTCCAGCCGCTCCTGTTCCATCCTCTCCTGCTCAAACCGCAGCCGGGCATCCAGGGCCTTTTTCCGCTCCTCCTCCTTACGTAATTCCTCCTCTTTCTGGGGGGAATGAACAACAGGGCTGCCTCTCAGCCCTCCAGCGGCTCACCCTGATCCCCAGGGGCTACCAGCTGTCCCCTCCCATACCCCACCTTGGCCTGTTCCCAAAACTGCTCCCGGTTAAGCCGCTTCATCTCCACGGTGGCATCGGTTTTCTGGTAAGTGGTGCCCTGGGACGGAGGAGAGGCAGGGGGGACGGAGGGGCTGGGATCAGCGAGGGGGAATAACAGTAAGTGGCACACGGGGTGATGAGCTGCAGCAGACAGGAGCCCCGGGCAGGAGGGATGCTCCGCACCCGCCGCCATCGCTGCCAGCATCACCATCGCTGCCCTGGGGACATTACCACAGGCTCGGTGTTCTCGTCCTCCCGCAGCCGCAGGCGGTGCAGCACCGGACTGGAGACACGAGCCAGCCCATTGGAGAGACGCTGCCCAATGGCCCCTGGGTCAATGTCCTCCACACTGCTGGCATTGACAATGACGTCCACACCCTGGGTGGGGGCAAGTGGCCGTCAGGACCAGGGTCAGTGTCCCACAGCATCATCATCCCTCTCCCCAGCATTACCCACCTGGAAGAACTCGGCAATCTTGGCCACATGGCTGGCGCAGGCACATTTGCGGGCATCCGGCACATCCTCGCCCACCTGTGGCAGCCAGGGAGGGGCTGAGACAGGGAGGGGTGGCAGGATGACCCCCCACCCTACTGACCACCACAAGGCAGTGGGACCATGGGGGACCTGCATCCCTCCAGCCACTGCAGGCTCCTCTCTTGCACCCAGACATGCCCCTGACAACACTGTGACCCACCCACACACTCACCCAGTTGACGAGGACATATTTGGGGAGTACAGCCTGGGGATCCTTGACGCTGCAGAAGCCATACATCACCTTCTGGATCTCAAAGTGGCCGGAGAGCTCCAGCAAACCTCCTCCTGGCACAGTACTGTCAGCCCATGTCCACCCAGCACCAGGATGGCTGCTGGGGAAAATGACGGCAGAGCCGAGCCAGCCGAGGGACAGAGGACCTTACCTCCTGATGCTGCCAGCTTCAGGTCATCAGATCCATCCTCATATGTGTAGAGGGCCCTGGGGAGACAGCATGGGTGAGCCATGGCTGGGGGGAGCATGAGGCAGCCCCCCTACCTTCCCATCCTGCTAATTCTGAGGTCAGGGCAGGTCCCGGGGGAAGAGTCTGGTTTCCCAAAGCTGACACACAGCCACCCCAACCCCCTATCCATTGTCACCAGGAAGGGCTAGGCTGCCAGGCAGGGTAAGTAGGAATTAGGACAGTGCTTATTCCCCCACACTGCTGGGTGGCAGCCATGGGGCAGGATCCCAAGTCTGGAGACAGAAAGGTCACTTGGGCACAGGGACCAGCAGGCTGCTCTGCCATGTCACTAGCCACTGTGGCCTTGCAGCAACTTGCATGCCTGTTACTGTCATCCCCCCCCCAACCCTGCTGGTTACTGATCAGCTTCAGGAACAGCCCCATGCCCTGGCAGGGAACTCGGGGCCACTCACGTGCCTGGCTGCGTGAGCCACTGGCCCAGCAGGCACCAGGCTGGGGGAGGATGCCGGAGCATCAGCAGCAGCAAATCAATGTGCCACCAGGGTGTGATGGGACCGTCATGGAGACTGTTCCTTGGAAACCGCTCCCAGCAGATGGGAAACCCCGTCTTGCTCCCACTGTGACCCAGCCAGCCCCCCTGGGCTCCATGAGGACCCCCGCCAGCACGCACCTCCCCAGGGGCATGCAGCCAGCTTTGGAGGGGGGAGGACGCATGCTGAATTGGTCCATGGCGGGTGGGCGAGGGGATGGATGTTGCTAGGCAACCAGCATCATCCATTGCCATGGCAACCCCCCCATCCCAGCTGGGATGCAGTTCGCCCCGATGATGACGAGGTGATTAGGAGGGGAGCGGGGGAGGCAGGCAGGCAGCGGGGACCTGCCGGGGCTTGGCAGGCACCCAAACCTGCCTGCCACCATCACGCGCTGCACCCGGAAAGCCAGGGCCACCCGTGCTGGACACCCCCCACCACCACCCCTGCACTGTGGTGGGGGGCTCTGCCTATTGGCAGTCAGCTGGCAGCACCGTCACGGTGCTTGCCAGAGCGCCAAAATCGTCACAGTGCCAGGCAGAGCCGTCCTCACCCGAGCTCAGAGCTTCTAGCCAGAGCCTGGGGGACAGAAATTGGGGGGAGTCCGTATGGGCAGAGCAAGCCCCAAAATAAGGCCACAGCTGGCCCCCATAAGCTGAAAAACAAGGGAGGGGCAGGAGGGTGCCTAACACAGAAGGGGGCCTCCCTCCACCCCTGGCACCCAGCGCCCCTGAGCCCCCAGCAGTGAGCTGCAGATAATTGCACCAACAAGATTGACTTTAATCCACACATCCCGATCCCGCTAATCAGCCGCCCCGACTGGTGGCAGCTCCCAGCCTGGAGCTGGCAAAGCAGCTGCAAAGCGCCGTCTGCAATGTCTGCACCAGGGAAGGGCAACTGCAGCCCTGGCCTGGAGGACCTGCTGTGACACACACCCCCCACTCCCCCCAACCAAGAATGAGGGGAAGACAGCAGCACTGTGGGGGAGCCCAGGCCTGTGGGCAAGGGTTGTAGGTTTGCAGGGTGGGATGCAGCTGGCTGCAGAGGGAAGGAAACAGAGCCATGGGCCTGAGAAGCCCTGTGGGTGCTGAGAGCACCCACTTCCTGCTCTCTCTGACTGGGACCCCCGTATGCAAGGTGGTACCTGAGCACAGTCCTCCTGCTTGCACCAAGGGGTTCGCCCAGGGCAGATGGGGCTAGCCATGGAAATAGAGCCCTGCATCAAGCGCAGCCCAGTGTCACAGCCTGACCCCACGCTGGGATGGAGAATGTAGAGATTTACAGTCCAGGGGGAAGCAGGTTCATGTTGGACACACTATCATCCCCAGGAGTGTCCCCAGGGACCCACAGCCCAACACCATCACTACAAGCCCTGGCAGTGGCACCAGCCATGCCACAGTGGGTGCAGAAAGCATCATGCAGGACTTACCCCTTTCTACCCAGCCCATACAGCCCATTGCCACCACCTGGGCTCCAGGCATGTGAGTCACCAGTGGGGGGAGGTGCCCCATGCAGCCCAGGGAGGAAGGGGACTCCAGTGAGGATCTCCCCATTACCCTGACAAAGGGATAGAAGCCCCACTGCCCTCATGTGGCCCCATTGCTCACTGGAGCAGGCAGAACAGCACCCAGAGCACCCGCAGCTGCCTGCCCCCACGCCACGGCCAGGGAGGGGGAGCATCGCCCCAGCCTGGGCACATGTGTTTCCAATGTGGCTGGGAGCTCCAGGGAGTCAGCGTGCTCAGAAAACAGCACCAAATTCCTTTCCGATCAAGTAATGGGCCCCAGCAGCCTCCGCGGGGCCGAGCAGGGGGAGGGGACGCTCGGACCCTCCAGGACCAGACTGGAGTTGGGGAATCCCAGACAAAACACAGGGATCCCAGCTGGGCAAGAGCGCGGCATCCCCCGGCACCAGCACAGGGCTGGGCTCCAGCACCATGTCCTCATAGCCCCTGGCTCAGCCAAGCTGGGTCACCACTGTGAGACAATGCTCATCACCAATGCAGCCCACGCTCCCCACCTCCCCCAGCATCGCCCCTCATCCCACATCCAGGCACAGGGCCCTGTAGTGGGGATGATGTGCCCACTGGCACTGAGCACTGCATCCCTGGTGACCATGGGATGGAGGGGCTAGGGACAATGGGGCAACCTCAACCCCAAGAGTGGGGATGGCAGGGGCTCACTGCCTGGCCAAAGCTCAGTGTGGGAGATGGGGGGGGCTGGCCCTGGCGCTCACCTTCCCGGGAACCGTTTCTGCTGCTCTCAGCAGCTTTGGCAGGGAGGGCTCCTTTGCAGCAGATGTCAGGAAGCAAGATGTACAGAGGGCTGACAGCTGCCTCCTGGACAGCAATATGCAGCCTGCTCGCCCACGGCACCCTTAGGCTAGTGGCAAGACCACGGGGCTACCCAGAGACCTGGGGCTGACAGCAAGCAGGACCTGCCTATGCCCACACAGCCGGGGGGGGCTCCCAGCCCTGTCCCCAGAGCAGAGACCCGGCTAGAGAGAGGTGTGTACCCTGGCTGGCTGAATAATGCCCCCCAGCTGTGCTCTGGGTGCATGAAAGAAACCCCTGCCAGAGAACAGCACGCATCCAGTGCTGCCCAGCACCCCAGCTGTGCCCAGCAAGCTGCACCCCAGGGTTCCAGCAGCATCTCCCATACGCATGGCACAGGCATGCTAAGGGTCAAGGAGAGGGCTCGAGGGCAGACAGCCCCTGCCAGGCCCATGGCACCAAGGTGGGGCTGGGAGATGCGGGTGGGCGCTGGAGGTAGTAGTGGGGAGATGCTCCCTTGCGGGCTGCTGTGCCGCGGCCTGGATCTGGCTGGGCTCCGGTGCCCGCAGCCTGGGGCGGCCCTCACCGGGGATGCAGCACGGCAGGACAGCCCAGGAGGGGGTGGGGTGTGTCCCGCCAGGGAAGGCCACCCACCCCTCGCCCACAGCAACCCCATCCCGGTGGAGCGGTCCCAGGCGGACGCACCACGGCCCCCCGGGGATGGGGCATCCCATGAGCTTGGAGGGGTCGGGTACAGTGGGGCTGGGGTAGGATGTTCGGTTCACCGCGGCAGCAGGCCTCTTTTCGCCGATCAGAGGGTCTGCTCGCTGCTGGAGCACTGGGGAGGCTGACGGGGAGTGGGGCCGGGCTGGGGACGCCCCGATCCCCCCCACCGTGGGCGCCCCGGCCCGCGGCTCCGGCGCCAGACAATGGCGAGGGACTCGAGGCCGGGCCCAGCACCACGGGGACCCCCGGGCCCTCTCCGCCGTACGCAGACCACCCCCACCCCCCACTCCCCACGCTCGCTGCCTCGGAGGGGTGTCGGGCTGTGCCGGGGGGCTCCCGGGGGCGGCGGGTCCCGGCGCTCGCACGTGCCGGCCGGGCGCAGACAAAGCGAGGACCGCGCCCCGGCCCGGTGCGGCGGCGGCAGCGGGCAGGTGCGGGTACCGGAGGCGGCGGAAGGGGCACACCTCCTCCTCCGCCGCCCCGCCCGCCTTTGTGTGCCGGCAATCCCGGTACCGCGGGGCCGGGGCGGCGGAGGGCGCAGCGCGGGGCGCGGCTGATGTTACCGGGCGGCTCCGTGCACAAAGGGCGGCGGCGGCGGGGACAAAGGGGCGGCGGCGGCGGGCACGCTCACCAGTCGGTGGGGCTGTCCTCGCCGATCACGTCCTGGTAGGAGGCGAGCAGCTCCAGGCGGTGCGCCGCGAAGCCGACGCCTGCCATGGCGGGGCCGGGATGCTGCCGGGGGGACCGGAGGGACCGGCCGCCTGCCCGCCTCCGAGACACTGCCGCAGCGGCCGGGCGGAGGGGCGAGCGGCGGGGAGGCTCCGCCCGCCGCCGCGCCCGGTCCTAGCGCCGCGAACGGCGGCCCCCCCACCCCCGCACCCCGCCCCCGCCCCGGCCCCCGCCGCGCCCTCGGGGCACCCCGCCCGCCGCGCCGGCGGGACCCCTGGGGTGCGGGCAGCATGGCCCCCGCCCAGAGCTGCCTCCGGGATCCTGCACCCCGAGGACCCGCAGTCTGGGCTCTGCTCTGCCCCTATGCCCCAGGCCATCCCCTGCCCCAGGGAACCTGCACCCTGGGTGGTTCTGGTCCCAGGGCTCTCATCTGCCCTGGGGACCCACATCCTGTGCTACCCCTCCTGGAGATGCTACATCCTGGGGACTTCTCATGCTGGGTGCACCTCTACATCCCAAACCCTCCCCTGCCCCATGTCCCCTATGCCCTGGGGACACAGCATGCTGAGAACACTGGCACCTCACCTCCCTTCTGTCCTGAGGCCCTGCACCCTGTTTCCTCTCCTCACACCCAGCCGTGACCTTGCTGCTGTACAAGGTATCAGTGGTCCTGTGCTTTGCAGGGGCCTCTTTACTGCCTGCCTGCTTCCACACCTCCTGGACCCCATGTCCCCTCTCAGGCAGTGCAGGATGATGCCTTTACCAGCAGACTTTGCTTTCACATGAACCCAGAAAGTTGTTTTTGCCCCGATCCACACAGTGCTCTGTGGGGGCTCCCATCTGGGTCTAAATGCTCTGGCCAGGGTAGGCAGCATCACCCTACCCTACCCTGCTTCCCAAATCCCCAGCACTACCCACATCCCTGACTGGAACCATGACAAAGACATCTCTGTGCTGGAGCAACCATGGAGAGCATTTGGGGTGTGATTCCCACAGATCAGACCCTTCTTGAACCAAGCCCTTCAAAGCAATCCGTGGAGAGTCTCCCAAGCTCAGTGGGACACAGGACAGCGTGCCATGGGCCCTGCCTGTGTTGCCTGTACCTCCCACATCCTCCAAGCACCAGGCCAGAGCCGGAGCCGCCCTAAAGAGGCTGCAAGAGTTTGGGAGCAGCTGTAGAGCAGCTGCTGGGGCCAGTGTGGGGGCCGGGGCTGCGGCAGGCGCCCCATGAGCAGTTCAGCTGGCTTTGGGGGTGGGTATGGTGGGACCCCGCTCAGGGACATGGTGGAAGCCCTAAGTCTGCCACTGCCAGGCTTTGTTCTCAGAGCAGCGCTGCCGCGGCCCCTCCCCAGGCTCCACCTCCGCAGCCCACCCAAGACCCTCCCTCCACTGCCTGTGCACAAGCTCCTCACATGGTGAGCAAAGCTGGTGGGCAACGGCTGCTCTCGGCAAAGTGCGGAGGCACCTTGGGTGGTAGAAGCATCGTCAGTAGGGACCAGAAGCAACAGGATGCCAATCAGAAGGGGCTGAGCCCCCAAAAGGGGTAGGCCTTGAAGCAGTACCAGGGAGATGCTTCTCTCTCCTTCAGGCTGCAGCACCGTGGCTCTGCCCTGGCCCTGCTCCAAGGCCAGGTACCCTGGGGCTGAGCTGGCAGAACCTGTTCCCAGGCCATGCAACCCCAACAGGCTCCTTCCTGCATGGCTGACTCCCCCCTCCTCCTTTCCTGACCTCCACTCATGGGTTATGTCCCAGCTGAGCCAGGGACAGCAGCAGCTCACATGGGGGGGTCACCTCACCCTGCCCTGTTCTTCCCCCAGCCTTATCTGTGCAGCCAGGACTTGCACCCAGGCACTTACACATCCTTTCTGCTCCTGACCCTGCCAGACAGACACCACCTGTTTCTGTCCCTTTTTGCAACCATGGTGTGACCATTTCACCACACACGTGTGGTGCTGAGCACCTACACCAGACCCCGCCTGCCTCCATCACTCACACTTCCCCCTACACATCTTTGATGGGGTTTTGCACTCCTGCACCTGGCACTAGGGAGATGTGGCACTGTAGCTGCACACCAGCTCTGGGTGATGGTGGGAGGCATTTGCCTTCTCAGAACAAGCTCCTGCTCCAACAGAACCTTCCAGTAGATTAGCAAGAGTGTTCCTTACACTTGCTCCTCATGGCAAGAGCTGCAATTATTAATGACCATTCCAGCTGCCAGAGCGGAGCGGCAGGAAGGGCTCTTCCCCGCACCTGCTGCCCCTGAGCCCATTACAGTCAGAGGTGCTGGTACAGCCTTGCAACCATCCCTGGGGTCGGCAGCTGCAGTGCATGAGCAAACCCTTGCCTGCTCTACATGGGAGCACGCCCAGAGCTGCTGTATGTGGCCCAGATGTGCCCTGTGACTTCTTGTCCACTGCACAGGACTTAGGGCCAGGGCACAGCAGAGACTGGAGAAGAGCATCAAGTAAGCGGGGATCCCCTGCATGATTTGTTCCCTGCCTCTTTCCCCTTGCTGCAATTTTTATTGTGTGTCGTCCCGTCCCCCCCCCCCCCCCCCCCCCCCCCCCCCCCCCCCCCCCCCCCCCCCCCACTCTCGCCAC
>JANIJG010016191.1:0-21037 GCA_024611175.1 Megaceryle torquata
TAGTTGCAGATGTCCCTGCTCCCTGCAGGGGGGTTGGACTAGGTGACCTTGAGAAGTCCCTTCCAACCCGAACCATTTCGTGATTCTGTGAAATTGAAATAATACACTAGATACACAGTCATATGGTGTAAGATTCAAACAATAAGTGACATGTCTATTTGATTTATTTTAAAAAGCAAACTAATACTGACTAAAAATATAACAAGAAATGGACAGCCTTTCCTGTAAGACTATTACAAGCAATATAAAAAAATAAAATACAAGCTACAGCTTTGCCTCACCTCCTCCTTCCCCCCCCACCCCCTCCCTGCCCCAAGTCAAGCAAAGGAATGGAGAGTATGCAAAACATCTATTTCAAACTATCTCTGGACATGCAACTTCTAAGCCAAAGAGCAAAAGCAAGCCACGCAACTGACTCCCCCACAGCCTATTTTAGCAAGCTTTTTTCCCCACTTAGAAAAAACCAATTTCCTCCCTAGCATTAACTAACACAGCTTCTCCAAAACTGGAGGAGGAAGAAAATAATCCTGGCCATCACACTTTTTTTTTTTTTTAGTCTAGAACACTTAAACAACCAAAACAACTGACTTGGAAGTTTTTAGTTTCTCCCTAAATAAAACAGTGTCCTCCCAAAGCTTCTCCAAGGGATTTTAACTTGCTCAAAAGAAAAGAGAGCAATGAACTTCTTTGTTAGATATAACAACTCTTTCACTTTATTATAGTTGCAAAGTTTAACAGGAATAAAGGCACTAGTAACTCTATCAGACCTCCTGCCAGTCTGTTTTGATGTTCAGTATGCCAGCAGCAGCGACTTCCACCAGCGAGTAGCTGCCCTGCAGATGGGAGCATCTGCTGCAGGGGGAGGGTGGGTGGAAGGTGGGTCAGGAGAGCCAGAGCATCATCATGGAACAATGCAGTTGTGAAAGTGGGAAAATCTTTTGCTTGTGACTGACCTTCCCCCCAGCCCTTTAATAGTTTGTGGGGTTTTTTGTTTTGTTTTGGTTTTTTTTAATGGGTGGAAGATCTATTTCTATTAGCCAGCAAAAGAAGCTCACACAAGAAGCTTGATCCCAGAAGTATCCCTTAATTAAAGATAAATAAACTGCCCTTTTATTCTTTTGTGCATTTGTGGATTATACTACTGATCTATTAATTTGAATCAGAACCTCATATCTAGTTGCTCATACACGCTTGCCATAGAAGCTCTTAATTAAAAGGATTCTAGAGAGGAGTACCAGCTCAGACCCAACATACATGCAGAACAACAGCAAACACTTAAGAGCATCCACCTATTTGCTACCTAGACGACAGAGCAAAACAAAATGTATCTAATTACACTGAATGATAAACTTATTGCCATTGTTAGTTTGTAACCAAGGTGAATATCTCTACATAATCAATGTTTAAAGCAGAAGCACACAGCCCTTTAGTAATTTGTTATTCACAGTATTTTTTTTTCTAATAAACTGTTTTAAGAAAATATTGAAATAGCAGCAGGATAAACAGACAGTGTCCACAAATACAGGTACAGCCTATGAAATGTCCTATTTCCACTCCAAATCAGTTATCTAGTTTACACCTTTTGCCATACCAGACTTAAAGTTATCAGCTGACAAGATCTCGTAACCCTGAAAGAGGATAGTAAGTATGGTAACTCTCTCGAAACTTGACTAGGAAGACTGGCTGCTGGGTGGGAAAGAACATCTTTGTAGTTTCATTATATGGCATTATTCGGTTTCATCGAGTAACTAATGTGATCTCCCGATACCACTAACAAAAAAAATTGTGATGCTGAATTCTACAATCCCTATATTTAACAGACAAGCTTTAAGTGACATTACATTAGTAATATGTAATTTATTTCCCCCGCTCCTTCCCTCTTAAGGGAGGCTGGTTAGCCCAGAGAGGTGCTGGGGATAAGGGCATAATTACACGGTTTATTTAGAGCTTGCTGTTTAGTCCACATGAAGCACTGTAGGTGACCACATTTAGTGATGAAAAGTCACACATGCAGTGCACTGAAGATAAGCATCCCCAAACATCTCCTGTGAAGATTATATACGAGACATATGTATAAAATACGATTGCACTTGGAATTTAATAATAATCCAATTTCAAAAGCAGCTCTGAAAATTGAGGGAAAAAAAAAAATCACAGGAAGCAGACTGTGTAGTATGAGTGCCTCAGTGCAACTTGTAAATAATCTGCATTTCTGACTGACAAGAAGAAAGCTCATTTTTATGCTCTTGTATTGGTTTGCCTGGAAACAAACAAATCAATCAGCAATGACATTAGTTTTGCTTTTAGTAGCCTATCGACTTGTTAGAATATATTTTTTTTAAAGAGATGAGATGGGTATTTTATTCCCTTGAACGGGTGTGTTTCACAGATCATAACAAACTCCAAATACCAAAGAGCCCAAAAGAAAAAACTGCAAACCACCTGAAGTAGTGTTTACAATAGAGTAGTTTCAATACACATTAGTGTAATAATAGGACAGAAGACAACTCCAAAAGTTCCAAAACATACTGGAAAAACATTTTTATTTTGAGGACTGTTAATGTGGTGCACCTTTCCATATTGTGTGCACTGTTTCATTGAAGAAGCCACTAACTTCAGGCTTCCTCTTTTCTCTGCTGATCCAGTATTATCCAGCTTGTCATAAAATACTATGAACATACCACATTTTAAAGTGTTAGAAACAAAGTGGCTGTTTTGCTAGCATCTGAGCACTGAATTGTAGAGTATGGAATGGAAGCAAATTTATAGAACATGATTAAGAATACCAAAAAACTTGACAGCAGCGCATACTGAAACTGAAATGCCCATTTGAACATAGAAATATAATGCAGATTACATCTCAGATCCAATAAAGAACTTAAGCATACTCCAATCCTGAAAAAAAACCCCAAACCACTTCAGATGTTACCTGACTAGGAGGCATAACCACCATTTGTGACCTTTATGTTTCCACAAATACACAGAAATACAATTTTGAGACAACGCAGAAGTTAGTTTTATTAATGTAGAAGAGTTGAGTGTCTAATTCAAATATCATTTCAGGAAGGAAGGACTTCATTTGCAATTAAGAGCTTGATCCAGCAGACATTTTTCAAACCACGTGAAGTTCAAACTGAAATACAGTCTGAAGTGAGTTACTACAGAGTACTGTTTTCCTGAAGTATTGTATCTGTATTTTCTATAGAAATTTAATATGCAAACCAAAGGAAATGATTGCAAAAGGAAATCCAGAACATGACCCAATGAATTTTGAAAAAAATCATTTGCAAGTATCTATCAGCTCATGCTTCCTTTTGAAATTTCTCTTCCGGACAGAATTAAATCTAAATGATTTTCTGTTTCCCAAACACTCGACAAGCTAACAAAACATCTCCCGTTTCCAAATATCTTGTCAATGAGTATTCAGATTTATGTGGACATGAAGTATGACTCAATCCTGAATAACAGTAATAAATATAATCACATAACAGGAGGAAATGGGGAGGAGAATCAACAATTTAAATTAAGAATTATTCTAGTACAGAGAAATTCTTCTGTTTCCTTAACAGATTTTCTGAAACATCTGACAGGGCTCTAAACAACCTGATCTAGTTAAGGACGTGTCTCTGATCACTGCAGAGGGGTTGGACTACATGCCCTTTAAAGGTCCCTTCCAACCCAAAACATTCTGTGGTTCTATGGTTTAGCTGTGGTCACAGTCTGCAATTTGTTTCTTTTTTCATCAATACTGTTCCTGATGACCAGAGATCTGATCAGTATAAATCAGCATAAACCCTGTATTTTCAATATTGCATAATGATAAAGACACTAATAGCTGTAGTACCTTACATAGATACTGTTTTGATTGTTCTAAATTGAAATCTGGAATCTAAAGCTAAATTAGCAGTCTATATCAGTAAGTCACAATTGCATACAGAAATAAAAAGGGAATTTATCTGCTAGCAGTCATAAAGGTGCATCCCAGTTTTCTGGCTCCCTATCAAAAAAGTAAACTATGTAAAAAATACAGATAGAGTCCATTCATTGTTCAAGAAAAGTCTTTGAGAATTAGCTTCATAGACCAACAGACGAAGCATTAAATAATGGAATCAAGGTATTTTAATCTTTATAATTTCTTTACTTCTCCCCCTCCCCACCTTCCAAGAGATCAGCTAGTCCTTTAGTTAGACACAAATAGAAGGTGCAAATGTATCATGACAAAACTCACACAGAAGAGCACAAATTGTGTCATTTCTCCTTTATGCACTAATGTTTCTTATGCAAATAGTCATTTCCACCATTTCCCCTCTAATAGCCTCCTCCCTGTGCTAAATTTTTTAGGGTACAGTAGTTTCCTTTGTATCTAGCATTACTAAAACTGTAAAAAACCTGCCTGGAAAGTTAGTTTGTTGTCCTTCCTCCCCAGACACAAGGAAACTGATTCTGTAAAGATCTTAACAGCTCATTTACACGTGCATTGCAACTTCTGTAGAAAAATTATTTGAGCTTATCAGCACACTTTGTGCACAGAAGTTCAGTGGAATATTGATTTACCTCATGTAACTCTATACTAGATCCCCAATATGGTTACTGACATTTTACATGAATACTTGCTTTCCGTTTCTTTTTCCTCCAGTTGTCAGCTTCAAAATGCCACCTGCCACTTCACAGAGCAACAGCAGTGGAAACAAGTCCATGAAAATGTACAGTGCATTATAGGAAAACAACAAAAAAAAATTCTGGGATTGCTGATATCACTTCCCACGTACAGTTTATTTATTTAAGTGTACAGCTTCCCCCCCCCCCCCCCCGAAGTAAAGTAGTTAAAAGCCTGCAATAAAAGTTACAGAAAAATAATTCTTTCCCGGCAGCACTTTTTATAATCTTTCATCAAGTTGTTCTATGACCAAGTGTGGTTAATAATTTGTGCACAGATCTGTTGGGTTCTTTATTTGTTTAGTTGTTTTTATATATATACACTGTATGTGCAATGGCATAACATTTCTCTTTTAAAGGGACTGTCAACAACACTCCCTTGAAAAAAGCTATCTTTTATGCAGTGATAAGAAACTATTAGCAATTATTTTATAGAAATGGGAAACAGTTGTTACTTAAAACAAATTTCTCAACCAGGATTTGGAGACTGTAGAAGAATTCAATTTTTCCCTTTCACTTATCTTAAAGTTTTTCAAGCATAAGACCTATCCTGCTTGAGGACCAACCCCTACTTTCAAATACTGGGGCACCATGCCTTTGTCAACACCAGGTGACAACTCCTTAATGCTTTCAATCTGTGATACTAATTGGCACTAAAATGATGTTAACACATCAGCAGCTACCTAATAGCAAGCACCTTAATATTACGACATTAATTTCTATACACATTGCTAGATACACAACCTGGACTTAAAACAAAATTAGACCATGAAGTACCAACAGCAGTTGCTTCTGAGGCACTGCACAACAGAAATGGTTAGCTTGCTGTCAAGTCTTGTCGTGTTTAGATGCAAGCAAAGAAAGTGTTTTTCAAAAAGCGTTTGTTCATTGACACATAGGTTTCTAAACAGTATTATTTGTGCTAATAGATAAAGAAAGCCATTAGCCCTTAAACTTATACACACTAAGCAAAAAAAGAATACCATGATAAATATATACCTATATACCTCCAAGGCTCAATAGAGATGGTATAATATGCCACTCCCCAGCCCCCAAAAGCATATACCACACTCTACACACCCCCTTCCCCCAATCCAAAACAGCCTCTTTCATGGTGTGTATTCATTCACTAAAGTGAAGAAGGTAAAAGAGATCTGTGAGGAAAATGCATGGAGATACCACCACCAAGAAACTAGCAGCATAGTTTCATTTTTTACATAATACATAAAATTCTTGCCTAATTATTTCTAGTGGAATCAGAGATACCTTTACCATGACTGATCTTAAGTGGAAAAAAAGCATCCTCTGCAAGAGAGCTTTGCCAATGGAATGGGCAGATGCCTTTCAGGAAGGACGATACTGAACATCATCAGCAACAGAAACTACCCAGGCACCCTCCACAGAATTTGCTTGAAACTCTTAAGTAACTGGCAACTATGAGTTAGTTGCCTATAATGAAGGTCATGTTAGATCATAGTAGGTTTATGGTTATTCCTAATAAGTCAATTGTCTATTAAATGTTTAGGTTATAATACAAAAAGAGTCAGCTAAAGGATTCCCTGGATTTTTTTTTTTTTTTTTTTGGACACTTGACACAGTAAAGTTTATGATCAAACCAGGGTTTAATAAGACAGCAGGAGTCTTGACTTCTGCCACAAGATCAGTTGAGATTACATCTACTTAAGGGAAAAGGCTGATAGGAAATAGACTACTCTCTATATAGTTAGAAGAGCATAAAAAATTAGAGTAAGTTTGGGGAAGTTCAGTTCTATTCACTGATCCACTTAATAAAGTTATAAACCAACCCCTGCTACTTGTTTCAAACACTACTAATCTTTGCTTTTGTTTATTCCCTCTTCCCATAATTCCCTTTTCAATAAAAAAAAAAAAAAAGCACACCACTTTCCTAAATCTCTTGATAAAAAGCTGCAACAGGACTATCAGAAGAAAAAGATGTCTCAAAGCACCACCCCTGAGTCACCCATTAATCCTTTTTGCTGGTTCTCCAGTTTTAAGATACTGTGCAACAATAGCAATGAGAACACTTTTTGGAAAAGAAGGCTACTCCACTAGCTTCCTCTGTTGGAAATACCAACAAGACTTTGTAATACATTTATACATCAAGATTTTGCTTTCCATTTCACTTTCACCCTGAGCTTTCCCATCACTGTGTTCTGACAAAGGCAGCCTATTTCATACCAATACCCACAAAAAGGTTTCACTGATACTGTTCACGTTCTACCTTAGATTACACTTGAGCTGACAAAGAAAAAGCTTGTTGGGTTAAAGGAAGGAAGTATATTGATTGAAAATAACTGAAATTCAATGGGAATGGGTATGACAACAACAGCTACAGTTACCTGTATGTGCTGATACTTTCCAGCACGTATGTTAAAAGCCAATACAATGCAGTTATAGGTAACAATAGGTTGATTCATCTGGTACTGTCAAACATTTCTGATTAAAAAGTTAGTTTTTAACAGCTTTCAGATTTGTACTAGAAGTCAGTCATAAGAAGTCCTGTTACTCAAAGCACAGCCAACCACATTTGCATATTCCTTGTACTTGCATAATTTTAAAAAAAGTCACCCATCTCACTAATCACACTAACTTCTAAATCCAGAAAATTATTATTTGATAATCTTGAGAACCAAACTCGATATAACTTTCACATAACACATATGGAAATAATATTTTTTTAATAGTTCTTCTACAATTGCTTCCATAGGAAACCTAAATAAAGGTGTAAGGCGTGACTTCATTCTGTAGTAATTTACAGATTGTGATACATGTAAGAAAACAACTGCCTGTACTATCTTCAAAATAAGTCCTGAAAAGTTACATTTAACTATGAAGAAAAAATGACACTTTTCTGTGGAAATTATTTTGTAGTTATATTAAGGTGCAAAGGCACTGAGAACTTATTAAAACAGAGACCTACCATGCCTCAAACCATAAT
Organism: Megaceryle torquata; assembly: GCA_024611175.1. Lineage (NCBI taxonomy): Eukaryota > Metazoa > Chordata > Aves > Coraciiformes > Cerylidae > Megaceryle > Megaceryle torquata. Next base: position 7,616 of record JANIJG010016191.1, read on the forward strand.
ACTGATTACTTTCCACTGAGCACTGTGCTCTACAAAGTCAAGTTTTAAAATATCAAATAATTATGAAGACTTTGAGCAAGAGCCAACTCCAAGATACATTGCTGGTAAAAATGCTCAAGCAATATAGATGCTGAAGAGACGAAGATTCAAAAGACATGCTTTTATGATACTCATTTCTATGTCTCAAAGTTCAAATCAAAAATGCTCCATACAAAATCATTATGCTGCAGAGATAGTGTTTTGCACCCACAGCCTAGTAATTCAGTTAGGTGAGAAGATTCAAGTCAGATTCCTACTATGATGCTAAGTTTTGGATCAAAGATGAAAACTATTACCTGTAGCTATACTATTAGTTTTTTATCATTTCTTTTACACTACATAAAACACAAGCGTAGACTTCCTTAATTTAAACATGCTCCATTGCAAGGCAAGGCAGGGGGAGGAGGAAGAAAAAACCAAAATAAAAAATAAAAATAAAAATCACTCTTACAGTCAGAGATTGCAATTGCTGTCCTGACACTCACGTTAAACAGTGCTGATGGGATACTTCTACAATATATATGACAATAAATCATCAAACTTTTGACTGACATTTGAATGCACAAGAATACAAGTGCTTTAACTGTATGTACACTACAAAACAAAACCATGTAAACATGTAAAGATGTGTCCATAGAAACACAGTGGACACAGATTCACATGGGAGAAATGTTCTTGTCATAAAATGTAAAGAGATAGTCCCAGTTACAGTATATTACTAAAACCCATGCAACAGTATCTTAATGTATGGAGAAGTAATAACTGAGAAGTTAATGATGTGTTTTTTCCAATAAGCCAGTAATTAACAGATTAATTTGCTTTTATTGTTGTCTCATCATCCCTGTTTTGAGACTTACCAGTAAGTATTCAACAGTCTATATAGGGAAATAATAAATATCAGAAAACTGTCATGTTTGACTGACAACAAAGTCTGCTCCATCAAAGGTGTAATTATTTTGCTGTACTCATACTCTTTTCAACTCTGACTTAAGTTACAGCTTGCTCTGTATAACAATGACTTGCAATTGTGAAATGTTGCCCTGAGCTGATGTTAGAGCAAAGCATTAGGATGACATAAATTAAACGATCATGATCATAGTAAACAGACTAATTAAGCACACTGTTTTGTTTGTTCTTATTGGAGAGTATTTAACACTATTTTAACCATATTCCTATGAAAGTATGAAAAAAAAAAATCTTTTGACACTGTTCTTCCTTACCTCCCACTCTTTAGCAGCATCTTCAGTAGCAGATTCCTCACTAGTTTCAGGATCTTCCTTCTTTTTTACCACTATAAATCCAGGTTCCCGAAGAGATTCTCCAGTATCTTCTGCATATATCTCTGGACTCCACTGGATAAAGAAGACATACAAATGATCTGTCCTAGAGAAGTGAAGCAATGATACAGAAAAGGAAAATAAGGTAAGTTTTTGATCTTTGGGTCATGTCTAATAATTATGAAGTATTTAAGGCTAAAATGAAAATACTGCTTTTTTTACTAGGTATTAGAGACATTTGAAAAAAAAGATACTTAGTTGGGATTCTTTTCCTTCTTAATTATACGTAGCTACCACCAAAGGAAAAACAGGAAACAAGTTGGCAATTAACTATCTGTTTTCATATGCAAGTATAGTCCTTTGACTACTACTTTGCATTAGAAACATGTTTACCATTTAAATAACTTCCAAAACAAAACACTAAGATTTTTTAATTATTATTTTAAAATAGGACATAAAATAGGACATAAAAACATAATCAAAACTGGAATTTAAAAATGTCTACATGTCTGTTTTCCCCACCCCTGAAAAGCTGAACACTCCAAAGATGTGTAACCAGAATTATACAGTCTATGAGAATTACTACAGATAGGAGGCCGTAAGGCTGGAAGTGTGAACATATATAGCTAGATCAAACTACAGACTATGCTAACTGCAGTACTGCAGTAAGGACCAAGATTCAAGGTTACCTCCTTTTACATTATCTGCCACAAATGGTATGGCTCTCCAGTTTGGAGGAACAAAATGCCTAAATTCCCAGAAGAAAGTTGTTTACAACCCTAAGAAATATCAGTCTATACTGTTTAAGCATTTCCCACAGGTGCATAGATGGAGCATTTAGAAAAAGGCCATGCAATCCACTAGTGTCTGTTCATCATGTTAGAGAGCTTTCAGAGATGGAGCTTTCTGGCTCTGGTTACCAAGAGTTTGAAAAGGGACATAAGAATTTTCAGAGATATTTGCTACAGTGAATCTGCACACTAGATCAGCATGAGGAACAAGATTTAGATTCCCCAGCCTCCATTCCTGAATCCCTGCAAAACTGAATAGTGGAAAACCAGCAAGATGTACAAAGCAGGCAAGTCTCTCAGAACTGCAGCTACCACTTTCATGTGCCTCTAAAAGGATGCAGCACACAGGTATGCAATAATAGTCTCTGAACAGTGTCAGTCATTCAAAGTCAACCGCTAAAATTAAGGTTCCTGAATAATGCTAATGAAAGGAAAATAAAACAAAACAACCCAAAACTCAAATCTTTCTCTAACATTAAGGGAGAATAAAACATTTCAGATGCATAAGGCTAAATAAGTTCTGTGACAAAGTCAGGACAAGAAGATGCAGACTCCTCATGCACCAAATGAGGTTAACAATTTTAACAAGCCTTACCAAGTAGGAAAATTAAAAAAAAAAAACAAACCACAACTTTTTAAGAACTTGAAATTGTGTATAATTACAGCAGCTAAAGAAAGAAACTTAAGGAACTCTAAGACACTCCTGTCCAGCCTGGCTCATTTGAAATTAAGAACACATTTGAAATAATGCAGGTTTGTCAGACACCCACTTTTTTTCCTCTTTCTTACCCCTAGATGATAAAAGACAACTGGGTTGACATATGTATCTTGATCTATTCATAGTAGCACTCAAAGTAAACTCTGAATTATGTAAACAAATACCTCACTACCACTATGTGACTTTTTGTGTACAAAACCCCAGGATACACAAGATGGATAAAAACCAGATTACCAATTCTCTATGCAATTAGAGAGAGAAAACTTTCATAGGTGGAGCAATTTCCAAAGAGACTTGAAACAGACTGTAAACTAAGAACTACTTTTTGTGAAATAGGTGATAAATTCTGCTTTATGCTGAAGGTAAGTACTTGCTCTGCTACATTAGAAAATGCACCAAAGAGACAACAATCATTTTTATCAGCTGACTTGGACATCACTGCCATATGTGAAACTTACCTCTTTTTTTCAAATGAGACATGATATGAATAGAATGAGAAAATTGAGTTGAATGTAACCACAAGAGGTCACCTGGCCCAAACAGGATTAGCTATACTGGAATCAGTGTGACAGATTTGTCTCAAGAAATTGCATTATTTCCACCACTTCGGGATTGTGAGGGTGATGTTTAAAAGCAGGTTAGTGATGTGCTGGCATAGAATCAAATTGTCCCTATTGGAAAACTCAAATATTCTGATGAAATTTCAGTCCATTACACACCTCCATTCACAGCAGACATGAAAAAAGACTACTGCCTTTCTAGTTGCAGCCAGCTTTTAAAGTATGAAATGATTGTAATTCACCTTTTCTCCTTTAGATTAAAGAACCCCACTTACTTCTAATTTTCTTTATATGTTACACTTTCTAGGCATTAATTAGTCTTGCTGCTTTCCTCTGGACTCTCTCCAATTGATCCATATCTGTCCTCAACTGCAGTGCCCCAACTGGACATGCTATGCCATTCAGCTCAAAAGAAAAAATGGAAAAGTGACTTGATCATTGTGTGTAGGTATTTGTACAAGATGACAGCTGATAGTTTTTTGTTGTTTCTTTCTACCCCCCTCTTCTGACAAGGATATAGTAATCTCCAATACTGCACAAAATCACATTCAACGTGAAAATAAAGTACATTAGCAGTAAAGATCACATAAGGACTCAAGACTTCACCAATGAGTATGGACATCTCATGTCTTTGAATCACTGCAACAAACACAGAGAATTTTCCAGTAGATATATTTAAGTTGCTTCCTGGAAAAGGTTAATGTTCCATATATAAAGATATGACAAAAAAACCCCAGCTGAACCCTCTTCTGAATTCACAGCTTTAAGGAGTAGACAGAATTTTTAGAAAGTTTCAAATAATAATGGGAAGCACAGATAACGACAATAAAATCTTTGTTACAGAATTGACTTCCTTCACCAGACACCACTTACTTGGAGGTTTCCTTCATTACTCACTTGCTACAAACACAGACCTAAATAATGCCACAAGAAACTACTGTCTGAACCTGCAAGTAATTCAAGTAAATTAGTAAAACTTCAGTATTGTAATGAGGGATTCTACTGTTAAGTACAAGCCAAACATCAATAACCACAGTTGTTGACCCTTTTTAGAATCACTTTACACAGTCACTGAAAAATGTTCCATGGTGCAGAAAAAAAAGAGATCAAAGACCTAATGGCAAGTGTTGATTTTTACAGTCTACTTCCTTCTTACCTTTCTTGAGGAACAGCAAACCAGTACTCATGTTTTTTATCCCTCTGTGCATACTGTTGCATTGATGCACTTGCTTGCGAAACAAATGTTTTTCTCATAGGTTTCCCAACCCTGAGACACAGAAACTTGTGAGATCGATGTCGTCTTTTTTCTTTCGTAAGAGAAGAGCCTATTAGTAAAGAAAAAGTAAGCTATCCACAACGTGCAAAAGACCTTAAGAAAAATATCAGTCAATTTTGTATTAGGTAATATAAATATATAGAGCATATATATACACAAGTAATAGGAGATGAGGTAACACAGGCAGTAATAATTACCTGGGGGTTTTTTATGTAAGTTTTATCAGTAGGATTAGCTTCTGAGTACAGCACAGTTAAATAATTCTAACTATTTATTTTTCTGACCTCAGATCACTTTGACAGTCTTTCATTCATGCTTGAAAGTATTTCAGAAGATATTCTCAGTGCATATCCCTCAACACTAAATCAGATATCCCTCCTACTGTTAAAAAGATATTCCATATACAGGCAAAAGATACAGCTTTAAGTACTTAAGGCCCTATTTTAATATGTCAAAGTTCTTCATTAGTTACTTTTAATTTAAAAAAAAAAAGGTAAAGTTCAGGCATTAATAATAAAGGACTGAGATTAATTTTGTTACCTATATCAAATACTTCAAAGGTATGAACAGCACTTCAAGATGAAGTATACTGGATGCTGCAGTATAGGATTTTTCCCTCCAGTAGTATATTTAATTTATCTAATAGAATTATATGATTATCCTCAAGGTCTGGATTGTCAAGTAAGCACAAAGTACAGGAAGAAACCTTCTTGAAATTGTTTCTTTGCTAGATTAATTGCCCAAATCCTAGAACTCCAGCCACAAGAGACTTTTTAAAGCAAGGAAGGATTATGTAAATTTAAGAGTTCTTATGATCAGCTATGGCAACAAAAGATTCAGCCTACCTCTAGCATTACACGTACATAACATATGTGCTCCAATTTTCCAAGACATTCATCTTTTCTCTACAGCTGAAGTTCTCTTTCAGTGTCTGTGCAGACTACACATACACTAAGCACAGAAAATATCACCTTCTTAATCTTTAAACATCTCATGTGTTTTCTCAATGAGATTTTCAGCACAAAGTTTAGAAGAGCATTGCTCTAGAGAATTCTCCTTAATAATTAAATGTGCATCTCCTAATTTTCAGGCACTATTTCAGAATAATACCTGCAGAATATCATATGGTAGAATAGTCATAACATGCATAACTTGAATGTATTTTATAAATCTGTAAGCTCCAAGGTGAACTGTTAGATTAAAAAAATAAAAATCCCCAAATGAAAAAGAACCCAAGATAAAATATTTTTTTTTCATACAACTGACACATGAACTTTGTGGCAGCGTTACAGAAGTGGTATTAAAATGATCTGATTTTTCGGATTTTGGGTCTTCAGATGCAGCAGTTTAGAACTTCTCTGACACAGAGCTTAGAGAGGGGGGATTTGTATCATATCTTAAAGACAAAATGTAGAAGTTCCACCAATTCTACTGAGACTGAGAAATATTCATTCATTATTTACTGTTTTATATGCATTCTGCTAATACAATATGCAAGAAACGTATATTAATTCCATACAAAGTTGGACTGAAGTCATCAGCTCAAACATGCAAAAAGTAACCTGTGCTTTTTTTTTTAGTAATAATTATTCTTCCTATTTTACCCCCAAAGCCTTCTGTGAGTGTGTAGCACCATGCGCAGGTTTCTGGCCTCCGTCTGACCATATGCAGACACCTTTTTGACTGTATATGGATATACTCTGTCACTACAGAGATCATCCTGTATGAAAAACCTGCAGTGTCACTCAGTGATAAAATCCTTTAGAAAGCCAAACTAAAGCATCTAATACAAATGAATTACAAATAATACTCAATTGTAAGAAAATCAGGAATTGTAGCAAAGAACACTTGCATTTTTTAAGCAGTCATGACCAGCAACTACTGCTACCTAACAATTTTGCCAGGATTTCCTCTAACATTTTAGGCATAAAAGCCAAAGTAGTAGTTGTATCATTGTGTGATAAAACTGCTTCTTGTTTCAAAGTTCAGTGACTTCCTCAATAGAAAGTGAAAAATACTCCCAAAACTATCCATTACAGATTCTGAAGCATAAGATGAATTTCTGTCAACCAAAGAATATGCCTCTCTATTCAATACAATCTCAACTTTTAATGAGCATAAAGATTTTGACCTTCAAATGCACTTCACACCTAATCCATTAGTTTGCAAAAGGCATTATAGCTGTGTTTTCTTTCTGGGGCCCAGACTATTGGACAATTATATAACTAGTTTATCTCCATTAGTAAGATGGTTGGGCATCAGAAAGTGACCTATGAATTTTTTGAAAAGCAAAATCAAATCCATGCAGAAACATCTCTAAGTAACTTAGAGACAAGACTTTTTTTTTTTTTTTAATATGAATTGAGTAACTTGAATAGAGTTTCATATAACTTCCAACTAATAATCCTGGGGCACTTGATCCTGGCAGAGGAATAAAGGTACTCAAGAAATAAGCCTAGTTGCTCCATATTAATAGAATTAGTTTCTTACTATCTAGCTCTTGTTTATTCTGAGGTACATTTTTTTGTATGCTCAACCTTGCTCTAGTCAGCATGAAAGTACAAAAAGATGCAAGCAAAACAAAGTTGTGAAAGTATCAGTGTTAAGCCTCCAATGTTTCTTGCTCACATCGTAAACCTGAACTACAAGATCCATATGCTGTAATTAAGATTAGTTTCAGGGAATTTACATTAATTCATACACGTGCACACTGGGATCAAAACTTAAGTGACAGCTAGATGACTTCTAGGGAACATTTTTAATTTTGAGCTCTACAATGACCAATGTCATGGATCTAATTTTACAGGCTCATTTAATTGTCCCCTACAAAGATAGTGTGTTTTAATATCATCATAATGTCAGTGAGGAGAAGTGACAATAACAAAATTTCCACATTTTCAGTTTCCTGAGCAGTATTTTCCTTACTGGTTTACATAAGGTATAATCATAAGTATACCTTCAAGCCAGTGAGAAATAAGCAATATATGGATGTGTTCTATAGAATAAAAACAATTGAAATTCTGATGAGTTGGGGGGGGTGCACTATAAGTCTGAAGACTAACACAAATATTGACTCACCTTCTAATTGCCCATCCCCCACAGTCACATTTTTCTGACTAATTTCTTTTCGCGAGTCCTGTTGCACGTTTTCTCTTTGTTGTTTGGTTTGTTGCATAGTGTGGGTCTTCCAGAGTTTGCGGAGTTCTTCAACTTCTGTCTCAGAGTCTTGCGTTCCCTCTCTCACCATTTTTCCTTTGCTAGCTGTTTCTTTCTTTTGAGATTCTGTGGTATCTTCAAAACATGGACATTCCTCTCCTGTCTTACTCTTTCCTTCTGGTTCTTTTCCTGTTGAGGAATCTCGATCACTGCCCACTTCTGTCTCTTTGTCACACTCTTCACTACCATATGAACCTTGCAAAGACTGCTGAAAGACATCAGCAGTATCTTCACTAGGTTCCCGTCCCCCCTTTATAGCCGTTTCAGCACTTTCTGAACCTAAGCTGTCAGTACCAAGCTGTTTAACATTTGCAACCGTTTCAGCACTGGGTTTTAAGTCACTGGCAGCTTCATTCGGATTTGAAATTATTGTTAAACATTCAGCACTAGTCTGGTTTATTGTCTGGACAGATTCTGATGATGCTCCAGAAGATTTGTCTTGTCGTAGCTCATCTGAAGAAACAAGTTCCTCGCGTATTGGAGAGAGTTCCGATTCTGTGAAAACATCTTCTGAAAGAGACTCCTCTGTGCTCCTCGGGGCAGTACTAGCACTGTCATTGCCTGTATCTCGGATCCTGGAATCCATTTCATCTGTATTGCTCTTTGTAGCTTTCTTGGAATGGCAAAGGTCCCTTACAGACATCTGTTCTACATCTCTGTAGAGCAAGTAAGAAAGTTATTAGACCAGGTGCCTTTTCTGTCAAGTACTTTTTAACTTCCCCTTAAGAGCAGCCATAATTTTTTTATGAGTTAAAACAAAAGAAGAGACAAAATTAAAAACAAACAACTTAATTCAGAGCATCAGTAATAAGAAACAAGCTTAAAATACACACTCGTAACAGTAAGCATATGGCAGACCTTTTGCTAGCATAACATAGATAGGACTTACCAACTTCAGGACATGACTTTTGCAAATAAAAACTCTCCTATGAAACCAACAGCATTGTTTGAAATGCACAAGTGTGAAAATAAAATAAAAACCAGAGGAAAACCAACAAAAAGCTACATGCAGTCATAAACTCTAAAAGTAGAACAAGGGACTGTGAATATTCTCAACTCTAGCCACACAACTCACGCTTTTCCAGTGTAGTCAAAAAAAGCTGAGCAGTACACAACCTTCAGAAGAAATTTCTCCTGTTTAAACACTTTTGAGAAGAGTTCTCAATGGTAACTCCCTTGCTGCCACAAGCTCGTTACAACCTCCATCGCCTACTATCAAACGCTTTTAAGAAGCTCGCACCTTAATCTCCCATCTTGAAGAAGGATGCCACATTTCCATAAAACTTTTATTCAGTTCAGTTATTTTACCAATATTACTGACACCACTAAAATTCAGGTAGTTTGCAAAGCATATGCATCCTCTTATCTAAGTGTTACCAGGAAGCTAATATAAAGCTTGTGCTAATTTACTAATTTTACTTACAAATCATGCAGATGAGTTTAGGATTTATCACTTAGACTGAGCTGTTTCTTTAACTTTTGAGGGTTCTGCTGGTAAAAGGTGCTTTTGGACAAGCACAACTTAAGGTTCATGAAATCTGTAAAAAAGTCTGTATGTTTTCAGACAAATTTTTTTCCAGTTTCAGCATAGATTCTGGCTTACATGTAGAAAGCATACAACATGAAATTGTAATTTTAAGAACCAAGCAATCCATGGGCTTTGTGATCAGTTTCAATTTTATCAGCAATCTTATTTTCAGTATCCAGAGTCTTTTTCCAGGTTTAAAGAGGTTTGACAGTTGACAAAACTAGGAAAGGAAGAGGGTTAATTTTAATAGTGGAATATTTAGAAAAAAATAAATAGTGGGAAAACATGACTCAAGTAAATACCTTGAGACATATAGGTCTTGTCAGATCTAGCTCTAGCTGTTGGAAGTTCTGGTTACAGACTTAAACTTCTATTTTCCCCAAAATTTACAGACACACCTCAAATTTTCGTGAGGTTAAGACACAAAAGTGCTATCACTGAAGAAAACACTAGAAGTTAGTGCTCCACATGGTAGTTTATAAAGTTGAGAAGATAAATAAAAATCGGACATACAGGGCTCTGAAAGTACAGTGTGACCTTTTATTATTAGAAATGTTTTCATTCCATATGCATTTATATTATAAACAAAATGGATGTGCTACAAGAGCACAAAAATCAACAGGGCATGGAAGGTAAATTTTTAAGTTAACACTGAATCATTAAGAAACTAAACATGCTAGGAAAGAAAGGTTGCTTTGCAACTGCAGTATTACTGTTCAAACAGATTAAAAAGAGTCATCTAATTTTCATAATGTCATTACTTACACTATAAATCAATTGAAGTAGGAACTAAAGCAGCTTTTTGAAAGTCAATCTGGAAAATAAAACTTCCAGAAAGCAATTGTGCTGAAGGCATCATCATTCTACATCAAAAGCCCCTGAAGTACTACCATTATGTACACTAGATGCTCTTTCAAGAAACACATGAATTAAGGCAGTAAACAAGACTGTGCCAAGATATTAACAGGTCTCTGCTGACACTGAGCTTAAAAATGGTGAGAGAAGTTATTTCTTCTGGCTGTCCAGATAGAGAAGATTATCAAGAAAGACGTGCTTAGCATTATTACCTGTAAGGTGATACTGTAAAATGGCATTTTTCAGGGTATCTTTACACCATACCTTAAATGGTTGCATTTTAAGAGTTACACATGAGATAAACAGCTTTATTCTCTCTTACATATAGACAACTCTACCTTGGTTAAAGGGTCCACCTACCAGCAGACAGATGGTCAATGTAGTCTGCAAATGTTCGTGCTTTACGGGCACAGGTAAAGGGGGTATGATTTTAAAATTTTTTTTATTGATTTATTTAATATTTCTTGGCTTTTATGTTAGAATTTACCCTATTTCTGAGGACAGTATAAAAATTAGGAAACAGAAGGGAACAAAAAAAATTTTTCATAATGTTTAAAGTCAGTTTGAAATCCCTCCACGCTAAACATCAGTCATGAAAGCTCACCACTACAAATTCAACCTGTTCCCTCTAAACAATGCTACACCCAAAGGCAAATATACAGTTCCTTCTCTAGCCAAAAGAGGAGGGAAAAATAAATAAATATACTCCTAATGCCACAGAAGTATACACAAAGGGTTGTAAAACTAACTTCTTGAGACTCATCAGAGCAACAAGAGTTTAAGAAGCAAGTGGGAAATGGTAAACAATAAAGATCTGCACCTACAAGTGTTTAAGTTGGACTTTTCCAATCTGTACATCATTTTTAAGTAACCAGAGAATTAAACACATCTGTTACTGTTTTCATAGTGGGGAAGCAGCAGAGGAAGTTGTGTAGTACCTTTTGTTATACACTGATTTTCAAGAGACCATTTGAGGAAATTAGAATGCATGTGTATAGAGAAGAGGATCTATTCTTTATGATATATAGAATGGGAGAACTTTAGGAGAAGCAAGTATTCTCAAGGATCTTTCCAAGCAAATCACTGATGTTCTTCTTAAAAGGAAAACAAGAGAAGAAAACATGTTTTGCCTACTTTTGTACTGTCAGCAACAAGGCTACAGTTCATATTTACTCAAAGCTTTATAAATACTATTCTATCTTACATGGTTAAGGAATCCTTAATTTTGCTGTCCGCAATTTCCTTATACAGAGCTGCTGACATCACTTCTTCCATTGGACACATGATGCCATACTCTTCACAGCCATTCTCTTGGACCAGAGGATCCATTTTATGAGGATCAAACATTATATTATTTGGCGTCACTAGCAGCACACCATTGACTGTACCCTAAAATGAGAAGGAAAAGAAGCTGTAAATTTCCTCTTTCATATTTCAGCCTATTCCTTTTTTTTAGGAAAAAGGTGTTCTCTAATTTGTTTTCAAAGCATCTTTACATTTAAGAAATTTCATACAGGTTTTTATTTTGCAGTCAACTAGAATCATAACCATTTTTCTCAGGCAGCAAATTAATGCCACCTACTTTCCCAAAATCCTTGCACCTTAAAGGACATGCTAGGCAGCTTCTCTGAGGTAATGAGACATCCTCCCAGACAACTGCAGGACTTAAAGCTGTTTTTCCAAGAAACTTCAATCATTGTCTAAAACCTGAATCTTAACTCTTCTCACTTGCTACTACTCAATTAAAAGGGGGGGGGGGGGGAGTTCTTCAAAGACAAGACATTTATTTTCATTATAATTACACAAAAGCAATAGCACTATCACGTGCAAGTCATTCAAACTTAATTGACCTGTTGACTGATTAGACAAATCCATGTATAGAATGAAACCAGATCAAAGATATTATCAAAGATTTTTAAAGGTGCAGTTAGAACAAGATGAAGCTTTGGATGGATTTAATGATACTGCTGCACTACATGAATGCGAGCAGATTTCAAACATCTAGTACGAAAAAAAAAATAAAGTTTATACTAATACTGTGATCTGCAGGGTTCTTATGCAATACAGGTACCGAGGCAATTTACAGATTTTGAGCATTAGAAAACACCACCACCAGTTGCAAGCTGGAAATTCATCGAAATGCCAGAATGGTAGAGTTTGAACATGTACAAACCGGAGGAAATCTAGCTTTAAGCAGGATCATAGTGATCCTTCAGTTACAGGTTTGAATTCTAAGGAGTCTACGAACTGAGAAAGACATTCAAAACCTTTGTGCAATAAAAGAGTTGTTTCTTGTGCTGCTGAAGCTTATCAGCTATTGAATAAATATCCAGCTCACTGATAACTTGTTCACAGTGATTACAAACTCTGTGTATTGGGGGATGTTTGTTTTCAGTTTTAAGATGACAGCACAGCATGAAATACAACTATAATCTTTCCCAATTCTAGCATTTGTTCCCAGCACTGTGATGGCTGAAGACCTTCACAGTAGAAAACAAAAGATGCCATCATATAGGGAGCAGAAAATTGCAAGTTATGAAAACCAAATCAAAAATAGTACTCAAGTCTAGAGCAATGATCAATGGTATCAGTATTATAGAAAAATGAAAACAGTCTCAAAAGCAGCTCAACCATCTGTACTTCAGTCCTGTAGTTGTTCAGTATCTAGTCAGGTTTTATACAGGCCTTTTAGAGTACAAAGCATGCGTTAAAAGACTTTAAAGTCAGCAGAACATATTTACATAATCCCAACATGTTTAAGGCACAAACAAAACAGTCACTGGCATTTATTTCCCACCACTATATTGTGAAAATAGACCTTCAAAGTACAAAAAGGAACTCCAAAAGAATGACTGTCAAGAGAAGTCTACATTTGCTTATATCCACTATAGTATAGAAAATAAATTTAACAGGACTGCAAAAATCAATGACTTAGAAGAATGGTTGCTTCTCTTTAAATACCATTTTGAAATCTGGGCTCCATCATTAATGACCACACATGGGAGTGGAATTTTACTAATATTCTCCAAATCTGACCCAGAAAATTCAAGGTCATAGCCTTGATGTCAATTTGACTATATGATCACTGTAGGTCCCTTTCAATTAAAATATTCTATTCTATTTTCTCTGCCCATATGTTGCATGTGGATCTTTAGAACAGTC
>JANIJG010016192.1:0-44428 GCA_024611175.1 Megaceryle torquata
CCACGCTGGGGGTGCAGGAAGGAAAAGGGGCACCTGTGGGGAGCAGAGGTCAGGACAGGGGACCCCAAACTGGCCAGTGAAAGATCCCAGCCCATGTACAGCATGGCTGGGATAAAGCTGAGGGGTCAGGGGGTAAAGTGCTCTCTTTGTCCTCATGGCCACTTTGTCAGCTCTGCTCAGGTCCTCTGTTTCTTCATCAGAGCATCCCAGGAGAACTCTGTCTGTTCTGCCTTTGATCCTGATCTGTGTGTTCTTGAATCCAGTACCAGAATCCAGCCCCTGAACCCAGTTCCCACCTGCTGCTGGGCCCAGTCTGGGACTCTCACCTTTAGAACTGATATGCTTAACAATATTGCCTTAAAGAATGCAGAAGATAGAGCAACACATTAAAACTGCATTTCCATAATGCAAGAACATCCATGCTATACCCCTCATGAGCCTGTACTTAATTTAGCATTCAGCTCTGACTGTAACTGCATCTAAGTATTGATCTTCATAGTTACAATAAATCGAGTGACCAACATTAAGCTTTGACTTTCACTTAATGGTAAGAAATTGCATTCTGTTTGCAATTAGAGCTCAAGGGTCCAGAAGCAAAAATCAGCTTTTTGAAATTATTAATTAATTAATGGTCTATTCATCTCTATCAACCTGTGGTACTTCACATCACATGCAAATAAAACTTCATTTACCTTCACACACCTGTTCAGGACCAGCGCATCAAAAAAAAAAAATCAAATGTTCACTACGATTTTAAAGATGGTTTTGTAGTAACCACTCTTTTTAAATCTTTTTATTATTATTATTCATTGGAGGGCTTAGAGTTCCTGTGCAGCTCAAACATTGTTAGCACACAGGCTAAAACAGTGTGAGACAGAGGCAAAAAATAAACCTCACCCTCAAACAAACGTAACACAGAAACAGGCAACTTTATTTGCTAAATCTATTTCATTCAAGTATCTATAAAAAACCACAAAGAAATAGGAAGACAAGGATGGTGACTTTTGTATGTTTTAATTGCAATCATTGTTTGAAAAGCAAAAAAAGACTGTGGGTAGGTAAAGGTAAAAAGAGAAAGGATGGGGAAAAAGGAATAGGACTCTAAAACAAAGTGCAACAGGAGAACCTATATAGGTGACAGAAGTCAAAAAGCCTTCAATAAAAAGACAAGGAAAATGTATCAAAACCTGCAAAGAGTATAAAAACTGTAAGAAAAGAAAACTGGCAGTGAAGAAGAAGAAGAACTAAAGGCTATGTGATTGCAGTTAAGCAAAGACCTATTTGAACATACTCTGCCCATGCTTTGAAATGCTTAGGAGGGAGGCAACTCAAACCTGGAAACTGTAGGGATACACCAGCCTGGGTTCAGAGTCATGCTCACACGTGCTGCCTTTCAACACACGCACGTTTCTCTTGCACTGCTTCATCTTACTCCAGTCCTTTGGAAAAGGGATTACCCAAGGTAGTTACTTGCAAAAACAGGGGGTTAGACTCAGTGACCCAGAAGGTCCTTTAGTCTGAAGTTCCTCGAAGTAGTCTAATTCCCTTCCCAGCCCTACTCCATAAGCTGCAGCTTTCCAAGCAATAGGACAATTGACCTTTTCCTTACGTACAACCTTTTATTGAAAGCAGAAATAGTTGCCTGTATCCCAGCACTAAGTTGTACCACAGTGACTAGGCAAAATTGCATTCTGTTTGCACACTAGAGAACAGAGGTAAAACTGGCATCCAAAGAAAGAGATCTCTCTCTAAAATCTTTTATTTTAGACTATTAGGCCTGGCTTTAAGTTACATATTAACCATAAACATAGGAGAAGCTGTCCCAGATGGTGAATATAAAATGTGCTGTAAATTTTAATGAAGCAAATAAGTCACTAATAACCATAATGCCAACACTGCTGTGGTTTTGGTAGATGTTAATAAAGCAAAATTAAAAAAAAAAGAACATGCAGCATTCAAATAAGTGCCTAAGAAGCCTAATATAATTTGCTAATTCAGCTATTCACACTCCGATTGCACAGCCCCTGGTCATCTGCTTAAGTACAGCTGCTTCATGTGAAAACAAATAAAAAAAAAAAGTTTTATTGTCCACCAGATGTCCCAGCTTGTAATACTTGCTGCTATATTTCAGGTCACCCAAGGTTCAGGCACATTTAGAAAATGATTGTTCTTGGATGGCCAACCTTGTGACAGTGGTCGATGCACTTGGGCCCTGGGTTTCATCCCACTGTGAGATGGGGGAGCTCTTCTGTAGTGAAAGTGATGTGCTTTGTGTCACAAATAACACGGGCACCCCAAACAGATAATTACTACTACAGCTCAGGGGAAGAGCTGGAAAGAGCCAGACTGGGAGAAATTCAGGCAGTGTCTGCCCTGTTTCATAAGGCCACTGAAAACCCATTAGCAGGGCCCTACCAGGTTTGTTTTCTTTCCTGAAACTGAATTTATTACTATTAAAGAAAAGGTATCAAAGCACAAAGGCATGACAGCCACTGCTGTTCTGCACCAGTGCTCTCACTGCTCTTGACATGGAGCTAGACCATGTATGGATGTGGTGCAGCCAGTGTTTCTCCCCAGATCACAAGTAAAAAATCAATGGAGCAGAATTACCAGCTAGAGCTAAAGAATCTTCCATCAAGGGTGCCTGCTGGTGTGCTGCACAGCACCAGTTTGAAATCAGCAGGCAACCTTTTACTTATGGGTTTTACAGGGCTGACAACTAAGGAGAGGATGGACTGGAGGGAAGGAGAGCTTGTTTCTGCAAACACCTCCTCCTCCAGAGGAGAAAAAGGGCAACAGTGAATGGAAGGAATTGGAGCTGAGCCAGGGCCCCCTGACAGAGTCACGTTGAAGGCACAGCTGTAGCACACAGGCTCTAGCACCAGATTCCCATTAGGATGAACTGGGAAAGCTAATGATTTTACATGAGGGTGCACCACACCCAGAATACTATCTCTTTACTGCACAAGGTACAAAGCAACCTGAAACTTCCCAGACGTGTCAAGATGCTTCAGAGCAACTTTTTCTTCAGTGAGACCTGCACAGCCTGTCTTAGCAACACATGCATCTGTTTCTCACCTTCTCCGATGATTTACAAGGAGCAATATCTTGACAGGAATATTTTGCCAGGAATAATTTAGTGCTGCTATACATAACTTACAACGCTGCAGAAGACACATTTGTCAGGCATCTACCTCTCAGGGTACGGATCTTCTCAGCACACTGAAGTTTTGCAACTGTGTGCAGCCAGCACTACCCCCTAGAGCTTCAACTTGCATTGCAATTAATAGGCCAGTGACTTGATCAAAAACTTTCCTCCTGAGTATTACTACTTTTAACCCCAAAATAGAGAACAGAAGAAACAGAGTAGTCAGCTACTTACTCATTCCACATAAAACCAGAAGTCTCTTCTGTCCTACCAAGGACTCCTTTTTGGAAAGGTTGTTAATGTTTATGAAGGGACTTTACGTCTGAGCTTGAACAGCTTTAAACCATCAGTTTAGCCGTTCTCCAAAGCCTGCATTTCTCACATTTGTTCCCACAGTTTGTCAGCTCCTACTTGTCCATTTTTCCCCTCTCAGCATTTCCATGCCCCTTGTCTCCACAGTCAACTGGCCCCGACACCCACACAAGCCCATTTATCAGAGTCCCCTCTACTCAACATCTTGTTTTATTGCCAAGTCGCAACAGATAACTGCAACCATATCCTTGAGTGCCCTTCAAAACCTCAGTCCTCCTTCCAGTTCTGCCTGCTTTCCAGCTGACACCAACAAAGAAATGCCACCACATCTTTTAACTTTCTCCATCACTGCTTTGAAAAATTTATTCCCACTTAGCTCAAGAGCCAACTCGCTATTCTGTACTCTGCTTCTTGATGGGGCACTAAATAAACAACAGCGTGAAGGAGAAGGAGCAATCGCTGGCTCAGTGGACTAGGCTCCACTCCAGCCAAGGATGCACTGCTGCTGGTACAGGAGCTACTCAAGGAGCCCTGCGTCTGCAGGACCCTCTGCTGTCTTGTACCCCGGGAACAGGAGAAGAGCAACATGGCTTGGGACAAACCAGGGCCTAGCCTCAGGCTCGTTGTGACTTTGGTTCAGCCACTTCATTAGCCTTAAGAGTCTGTTTGTGAGACATCAAATCAGCAGAAATACTGTTCCAAAATGCAGTGAGCATACATTAAACTCAGAGTGTGGAAGAGGCTTGAGGAGAGTGAAGTGCAGTGGCTTCAAAAAGTTAAAGGGATTAGGTCTGAAGGACTTGGATCAAATTTTAATCGTGTTGGGAGAATCACAGAATCATAGAATGGTGGGGGTTGGAAGGGACCTCTGGAGACCATCAAGTCCAACCCCCCCTGCCAGAGCAGGAACACAAAGGGCAGGACACACAGAAACAGATCCAGGCAAGGCTTGAAAGTCTCCAGAGAAGGAGACTCCACAACCTCTCTGGGCAGCCTGTGCCAGGCTTTATCACTCTCACAGTGAAGAAGTCTCTCCTCACATGGAGGTGGAACTTCCTGTGTTTCCCCTTGCTACCATCACCTCTCGTCCTATCCCAGGGCACCACTGAAAAGAGCCTGGCCCCTTCTGCTTGACCCCCACCCTGCAGATATTTGTAACCATTCATCAGATCCCCTCAGGCGTCTCCTCTCCAGGCTAAACAGCCCCAGGGCTCTCAACCTTTCCTCAGCAGAAAGATGTTCCAGCCCCTTCATCATCTTTGTAGCCTCCGTTGGACTCTCTCTAGCCTTTCCCTGTCCCTCATCCACCTACACACCCAGGGAGCAAAAGATCTAACCCAGGACTTGACAACAGATTATCACTTCAAATGCACCTTTTTGCATTTTCCGCACAGTTCACGTGCAGCGCAATGTGCACGCGCTTCTCAGCCACCCGCCCTGTGCTCGTGCAATGCCAGCGTAGCCTGTTTGGTGCCTCCACTGGTCTTTGCCACCATTCAAAAGCTGCCTTTTCATTCCCCTTTATCACAAGTTGCCAAAAGCTGGGAGAAGTGCTGGAAGGATGAAATCAAATTTAAAAGCAAAAGGAAGGGAAAAAACCCCCAAAAAATTAGATGTGGGTGGGACCAGAGGGACAAGAGAAGATACCAGTCCTCAGAGGAGCTGGGGTGGGAGAGGAGGGAGCAGGTGTGGGGAGAGACATCACGCCTCCCACCCATTTATTCTGCCACCAGGTTCTGTGAAGTTCCCAGTAACCATGCTTGTCATCCTGGGGTGACACTGGAGCGCGCAGCCCCCATGAAGACAAAGACAAGTCCAATCTGCTCCGTGCCAGGATGGCAGCCCCAGCATCCAGGCTGCCCTGGAAACCCACCCCGGCTGCAACCACTCTGCCTTTGTTGGCAGGCAGCGACACGGCACCGAGTGCCACTCCTGGCCATTGTACAGGCTCATACAGACTAATCCTCTTGGAGGTTATCCTAATGAATTAGCAGCTACTGGATGAGATGGGAGACAGGCTGCAGCTGAGAGCTAACCAAAATTTCCCCTTGTATCTCTGTTTCCAAGCATCAATTTTAGTTTCCAGCTATCAGGGATTTTTTTATTATTATTATTACCCCCCCCCCCCTTTTTAATCATCAGCTCTGCTGAAGTCCCATTGATTTGAATGATAGCTTTGTTTGACAAACGAGAAAATTTGATTCTATCTTTTTAAGACTCAGTGTCACTTTTAGCTTATTGCTAACTCTCCCAGTTTCATTGTCAGCCAGACAATAACAGGTATTTTTCAAGCTGCAAGGACTAGAGTCCCAGGATTACATGACTGAGAAAACAATATCTGACCCAAATCTAATGGCTCCGAAGGAAAATGTGATTATTTGTCAAGTCTCATTTTTAAGCCATTTTCAGGAATTTTTGAAGATTGAGGGTTGGACGTTTTGTATCATCGCCAATTCTTTCAAACCAAATTTGTCCCCTCTGCTGTTTCGATTATGCAAACTGCACTGTATCCACAGACAGACAGTGTTTACACTTTCAATAACAGATCTTAATATCCAAGCAGACATGCGAACAACTGTTACCTCACTGTGGTTTCTTTGAGCATTTATCATAAAAGGCTATTATTGTCTTGAGACTGTGCAATTACATTTCACCCCTTATTGGTCTCTGTCATACTTTGAATTATCCAGTATCTAGCTTGTTACTAAACAGTTGCTTTTGGCTGTTGTTTCATTTGTAGTTTCAGAGAAGGGACAATTCATCCAATTCAATGAAGTTATGTCTGGCTTGCACCATCAGAAAATCAGATGTAAGACCTCAGTTTTCCATCCCTCTTCACGAGGTACAGGTCTGACCTCTAAAGTCCACAGAGGTCAGAGTCACCCACAGGTACCTTCAAGACAAAGGTAACCTGAGCCCAATTCTCAGCTGCCTGATACCTGGTGAAATCAGTAAATCAAAACTGATATTTTCAGTTCAGCAACATCTGAGCATCCCACCCATATGGGTAACAGAAAGCACTGGGACAGGAGTATGACAAAGCCTTAAGGAGCCAACAGAATACATGGCATTACACATGGAATACACAAATACAGCTAAGGGTTTGGTTTTTTCTTCCTGCCCCTGCTTTCTTTCTAAATGATGCTTCTACTGAGTGTTTTCCTCTAGAGTTCACAGTTCTCAGTCACCTGTGTAACCACAGCTGATACATTTTCTTCAACTAACAATAATCCCTCAGCCACATTATTGGTTTAAGACTCTCAGCCCAAGGACAGAAACAGGGTT
Source organism: Megaceryle torquata (assembly GCA_024611175.1). Classification (NCBI taxonomy): domain Eukaryota; kingdom Metazoa; phylum Chordata; class Aves; order Coraciiformes; family Cerylidae; genus Megaceryle; species Megaceryle torquata. The sequence goes on from JANIJG010016192.1 coordinate 6,746, forward strand.
TGCCATTCAAATTAGTAGCATATATCAGCATCTGTTTCAAACTCTAAGGACTTTTATTCTAGGGGTGTTTTGCAAGCTGAACCAAATTTGGATGTCAAATATGGGAACACCTTCGCTGATTGTGATCTGACCTAAACAGTCCCAGATTCAGTGTATTTTAGAGACACAGGCCTTTATTTTTCTTGTACAGACCTATGTGAAAAGGAGATAATAGATCAAATATTCCAGTCTAAAAAGAAAAATCCACAAATCCAAAAAAGAAAGCCCATCAAGAAGAAACACAGACAAATTACTCCACAAGAGGGCTACTGACAGAGAAGTTCAAAGTGCAATTTCAGATTTTCACTTACAAACTTCGGCACAGGGGCACCCTTTCTGATAACTAAATACATTTACCTCCATACAGCACAGTGCACTTCAGAATGCAATGTAATTCTTCCATTCCTTCCCCTAATTCCCACTCTTTACACATCCTTACCAACATGCATGGTATAGTATAAATAAATTGAGGGCACGGGGGTCTATGCAAGAGCACAGCAAAAAAAACCCTAGTGCCTCCAGAGGCAGTGGTTTGGAAATCAGTGCAGCAAGGGTGAAATTTGCTTTTGCAGCTACTGCAGAGGTTTCTAGATATGGACATTGCTAGTAAGAGGTGCATTGCCATGTACCATGATACAACATACACCCACTTACATGCTACCTCTGTATCTGCACAGTTTCTGCGTTTTAGTCTAAATCACACACTCCAGTTATCTTCAGAGCACCCTAGGAAGATGCAGATGTGCCACCATCTTCTCAAAGACAGGAAATAAAATATAAGGCTTCTGTCAATCTATATTTAATAAGTAATTAAATCCTAGCAAAAACATACCAGAGGTACCAAGAGTGGGATTCACCAAGATACAGACTGTTTAAATCAAATCAAGTTTAGCTGAAGATCCAGGATTATTTACACCTGCATAATAATTTTCTTTTTCTATTTTAATGCCAAAAGGACGTACTACCCTTCCAATTAAAAAAGCATCTATTTCCCTCTCAAGAATGCATGATCATCTAAATGCAGAGTGATTCAGAAAACTTCACATTAACTGTGAATCAGCAGCAGAAAAATCAAAATGATCCACTAGGAAAAACAAGGATATGAATGTTACAAGTAACTTCAATCTACCCATAGCCAGCTTGCTTAAATTTTGCCTAATGAAACCTATTTCATTTAAGTAAGATGGTCTCCTTTCGCATTATATTTCTGCTTACTATTCATGGCCTGCCTGGGCAATGCTCTGCTAAAATCCCATTTTAAACCCCCTGCTTGTGAGATGACATTTTAATGTAGTCAGTGCTCATCTCTAGAGTTTTTTTCCTGCAAAAGAACCGCGTCTGTTCTGCGGAGATAAAGCAAGAACACACACAGACTCAAAACCCCTCGCGAGGGGGCAGAGGTTCAATGCTAATGTTTCTGTTCTCTGCGCTTCTTCATTAAGTAGTTTGTTAATTAAAAGCCTTTTTTTGGGTTTTGTTTGACAGAAGCAAAGCATTTGATCTGCTAAACCCTTTAGACCTGGTTAGATGCTCATCTCTCTCATCCTCCATCACCACAGGACTACCTGCAATCCTCCTCAAACACCAGTTCTGCTTTGGAGCCACAGGGATTATGCACAGTCTGAATTTTTATTAGCTCATACAGCACATTTACCTCCCCCCACTTTGTCAAAGATGTCTGTTGACTCACATTGATGAGGATATCAACAGCCCTGGGAAAACTTTTTCCTGGGCTTGTCCGTGAAATGTGTCACTGGCCATCTCCTGACATGTTCAGTGCCACAGACTAAGCAAACATGAGCCCAAACATGAACACTCAGGATAGATTAGTTTATTTAAAGGCTGTATCAGCTACCAATGACTGGCTTAAAACACCTGCTCCACCAGCACCACAAGAAAGCCACCAAACCAGTGAAATGCCAACCATCTCTCATCAGCAAGCATTGACACTTGGCTAATAGTTAACTTTCTGAGCTATTATTCTGCTCTTTCTGCTTACGTACCAAGCCATGAAAGATGAGGGAGCACACACAAGTCCCCTGATGGCAAACATGCCAATATTTACTTGTACTTTCTGAGGCTGTTTTCATCACCCTTGAACATGAAGAGTTGTGTGAAGAATAAAAGAAACCCAGAGCTAACTGGCAGGCTGATTTTGCTACGTACTTCTGCAAACGCAGCCTCCTTCACAAGAATCATCCCACCAAACTTACTTCATTCAGCAGCTGGACACCTAGTCACTCGTGCTGACTGTGCATCAGGCTGGCATGGTGAAAGGTGATTCATTCCTCTTATCATGGGACCAGAAGGACCTCTTTCCATCTCTCTCTGCACTTAATATAGGAGTGCCCGAGTCAGGAAACTTGTGGCTGGCTAAATACAGCCAGGCTGAATCCCTCTCCCAGCTCTGCAGTGTAGACCAGCCATGGAGAGAAACCAGCTGTGTTAAAACCAGTGCTGATCACCAGACAGTACAGAAGACCTTGGCGCTCTCAGTTTAAAAAACCATCTGCTGTAAGTGAAAGTCAAGAGGATGATTAAAAGAGCAATGGTAGCAGCCAGCAGCACAAGCACGGCAGCCAAAACAGGAGCAGCTCCCAAGAGGAACCTCACACACATACAGATTAGGGACAGGCAGAGCCTTCAGGGGCTCAACAACCAACAAACCACCACCAGAGTGGTCGTCATGGAAAACGCTCTTCTCCTGTGCCTGATTACAGAGGTGACTGATGCTTCTGACCTGTGGCAGCAGGATTCAACTCTGTCCTTCTAACACTATGTCCCAGATGCACAAAATGAAATAGAAATAACTTGTCTGGCAAGATATGAGACATTCTCTAACAGCATTTTATTTTTTTTTTTACTTCCTGCTCCTATCTATTTTAGTTTTCTAGAAATTTCAAGCCATCTCTAAAATTATTACCTCCCACTCTTAGAGGGGAAAGTTTTCCAGTGACTTCAAATACATGAAAAAGAAAGAATTTCTGTTGAGTTTTCCTCCCCCAAAAATGTAAATCTGGGTAAAAAGAAAGAGTAGTCATCATTTATTAAAATGAGTCCATGAAAGAAAGAGAAAAAGTGCACAGCTTCATTAGCATGCAGTGTATACTGTAAGTACCTTTAGAATGTAAATACATATTTTTTATTTTTAACTGAGAAATATGCAGGAAAAGCCTAAGTAGGATTTTTTTTTTCCCTCTAGACATATATCTAAACCAGGTACAAAATTAAAGCGTTGAAAATGGAGAGGAGCTGTATTGTTCATTTCTCAGCTAAAAGGAAGACTTAGCCATAGAGTTGGCCAATATCATACGAAAAGCCTGATACTGATACAGAAGAAACTTGCAGCTTCAAAGTCTGGTTGGAAAAAAAAAGATTGTGCCTTTGTATGTACTCATTACAATGCACCAAATTAAAAGGAACAGTGAATTTGCCCTTGGCATATAGAAATTGGAAACGCTTTAAAATACAGAGTAATTCTAGAAAGCGTATTACAATATGAAATAATAGTTTCAACATTATGCTAAAAATTATTTTACTATTAATTTGGGCTGAACCATGTCATGAAGAAGGATCTTTTTTTGGTCTTTTTTTTTTTTTTTTGTCTGTTATCTCCACATACTTAATAAAGGTGTTTGGTGAAGTTCTGAACATCTGTTGTCCAACTCACATTCCTTCTCTACTTTCCTACACATTTACCTTCTATGCTTTTTTAAAAAGATGCTTTAACATACATACTATTTGTATGTATGTATGTATTGAAGAAATTAAAAGGGTTTTGATATATTAGAATGAAAAAACCTCACAGTGTTACCTGGATCGACCCTTTTTTTGTCCTGTCCAAAATGTATTTTAGCCTCCCACCATACCCTGAAGTTTTCAATTTTTGATTGATATTAACTGGGATTTTTTTTCCCCTCGTTATTAGTTTGAAAAATCCATCCCTCCTAATTTCATATTGCAAATAGTTCTTTGCTTCTTTCATCTGAAATTCTTTTTTACTGAGTCTAATTGACTCCTAAGCCCATAAATTAGTATTTCCATTCTAAATATTAAGTATGATTTGATACAGGAATTTCAACAGCTATGTGCATATTATAAATCACCAAACATTTTTTGTTTAGGCTTCTAATTTCAAAATTGAAGCAACTCTTTTAGGTAGCTCTAATAATGCCAACCTCTTCTTCGTGACTGACAATGGGAATATCTAAACAGCACAACTGGTTTAAGATTTGTTAGATGAATTCCTAAAGGACCCAATTTGTATAATTATGTGGAAAGAGCAATAAAAACCAACAGGATAGAGTTAAATTCTTGAAAATAAAGGAATATTCAGTTGTGATCTTTTCTTTTTAAGCAGCTTCTTCTTTATTAACAAATACAACAGTTTCAGTAAGAAAACTTCAGAATTAGGCAAATCTGGTGACTGATGACTGCTTACATATTATGTGCATCACCACCAATAGAGTCTCTAGTTCACAGTACATTCCTCTTGCCAGTAGAGATCTGGCAGATTAGGAAGCAGCACCAACAAGCTCTGAGAGGTGAACGTTGCTATTTTCTTGCTCCCAGATCTAAAAGTGCATACAGCAAATGTAATTCCAAGTCATCCCAAGCAAAATCTTTTCCAGACATTTCAGTCTTTGACACAATTATTTGCAATATTCTCTGAAATGCCCAATTATAAGTAACAGGGTTCTTTTTTCTTAAGAAAATCCTACACTGTGCATGACCAGTATTCACATTGAATAATTTAACCAAGGAAAACCTAGGACCTACTTGTAATGAAGCCAAGAAAGGTAACTGATTTCAACAGTAAAAGATTCAATCCACAAAACCCTAAATCATATAATCTAGGCATAACTTCAGCCCTGAGACAGGGTGGCAGTTCTCGGGAAGTATTTGCCTTACCCATTTACTAACATATTTATGAGACAAAATTTTTATTTTAAATGTTGTCATGCAACTAAATATAACAGTTATGCTATTTCAGAGTCAGTGCCTTGAGAACTAATTCTGTTCATCCCAATCTCTATGCAGTTTGCTGTCTTTATGCTAAGCAGCAAGTAATGCTAATTAAATTGAATTCAGAAAAACAAAACAACAAATTCTATAAACCCTATGAAACTGAAAAAGTTATGATCTAGCAGTCCTAAACCACCAATCTATAGATCACAACCCCTATGTTTCCTTAAGAAAAATATATATAACTTTCTCTAATAAGGAAATCCAAGCAAGCCTTCCCTATTTTTCTATTTGTCCAATTTTTCAATTTGTTCAAATTTGTTTCAATTTTGTTCAATTTTTCAGTATTGAGTTTAGTCTGGTTTATCACATACTCTCACTAAACTGATCAAAGTTTTCAAAGAATATATCAGCAGGTTGAAACTGCCTTGTGAATTAGCTAAATAAACAAATTCAATCTGTGAATTATCCTTAATCAATCACTGCCTGTTCCTCTTCCTCTCTTCTGTTTATTTAATATTAATAATCAGAAAGACAAGGTATTTATAGAAGACAGAAGAGATATCATATGCTTTCATGGTGTCTAATTAAAAAAAAATTAATGTTTAGTTTTCTGGACATTTTCTGCAGCATTTGCAATCAAATTTGCTCTTTTGGCAAACATTTCTGACATTTTTGATCAAAAATCAGTCGGAAACACTTTCTCAAACTGAGACATGGAGTGAATATTCATGACTACTACTGCTTCTAGTACAGCTCTAATTCTTTTGATGAAGATGGCTAGCAATCTAAGAAATTTCAGAATCTACCTCATATCTCCACATCTTCAGTTTGTGAAAGCAACTCTTGTGCAGAACTTGGATTCTTTGGGCCTAAAAGATTAGAAGGAGCACAAAATAAAATGGAAAAAGCCTATCAAATTTTACTCTTTCAAAAATATTTTAGGAGAAAATGTAAGTCATGAAGAAAAAATAATTTCTATCTTGTGGTTTACTCCTCACTCCTGCTATCTCTTAAAATACAAATTTAAAGAAAGAGCTTCAAACACCTCCTTCATTTGTACAACTCCAAAGCTATGGAAAACTGCTACTAATGGCTGAGACACCTTAAAATTAACCTAGTCAAAGAAAGACTGGAACATATCCAGGTATGTTACAAAAATCCCAAGTGACAACTTAGGAGGAGATTTACTCTTATGCTCAGTAGAAAAGCAAAAGCACACAATAAACAGTATGAGACCGTTTTAAACTAATTCTCCTTTAACCAATTGGGACAGTCCTAATACTGCAGTAATAATAAAAATAGTTGATCAGAAAGAAAATGACTAATATTTCCTTTACTTGTTTAGGGAGACGAAGGAAAAGGGAAAAGTGAGAGATCTTTCATTTCAGCAGCAAGAAGAGATGAGTGTGATACTTATGAGTAGGACACCATTTTAAGTACAGAAGAAATAGTAAAGTCCAAAATCCACACCCGAGAAAGTTTACATCTGTATGAGAATTATGACTGCAGAGATCCAAGCCTCTGATATGGACAGAACTGAGACATTCCAGTTATTTCTAGCCACATTTTCATCTTCGGTATTTCCAGGTCTGAAAAGTCCTGGCCTGATTTGGGATTTAAATTTTTTCCGTGCCACTGCCAATTAAAGATGGCTGTAGCTTTCAAAAGTGATTTTGAGGTGAGATGAGGAGACAACATGACTGGCATATATTTTACTTTTAGATCCAAGGCCATCCACAGCTGTCAGAAAACCATCTCAGAATGAAAGAGCATGGATAAAATAGGGTGTGGAGGGGCTAGAGCACAAACTCGAGCATTACTGTGTTCCCATGGATTGGCCAACCAACTCAAGTTAAAAGTACCCCCTAGACACAATTAGAGATGATTGATGCAAGAAAAGGAGTTAGAAGGGATTCAGATGTAGAAAGGATCCGAGAGAGATGCAGCATCATTCAAGTCAGAGTTCAGTTAAATGCTAAATCCAAGGAGTGTGGGTGCTTTTAAGTTATCCTAGCAGGTCATAGAATCAGAGAATGGTGGGGGTTGGAAGGGACCTCTGGAGATCATGGAGTCCAACCCCCCTGCCAGAGCAGGAACACAAAGGGCAGGACACACAGGAACAGATCCAGGCAAGGCTTGAAAGTCTCCAGAGAAGGAGACTCCACAACCTCTCTGGGCAGCCTGTGCCAGGCTCCATCACCCTCACAGTGAAGAAGTCTCTCCTCACATGGAGGTGGAACTTCCTTTGTTTCCCCTTGCTACCATCACCTCTCATCCTATCCCAGGGCACCCCTGAAAAGAGCCTGGTCCCTTCTGCTTGACCCCCACCCTGCAGATATTTGTAAACATTCCTAAGATCTCTTCTCAGGCTTCTCCTCTCCAGGCTAAACAGCCCCAGGGCTCTCAACCTTTCCTCACCAGAGAGATGTTCCAGTCCCTTCATCACCTTTGTGCCTCTGTTGGACTCTCTCTAGTATTTCCCTGTCCCTCTTGAACTGGGGAGACCAGAACTGGACGCTGAAGGTCACTGAAGATTACTCTGATCACAGGAAACCCACCTGTGAATCAGCATTAGCTTGTCATTTGCAGATCCAGCTTTTTTTTTTCCCCCCTTAGTTTTTATTCTTTGTCATCAGTAGTTAGACTGAAGAAATGAGAAGGACCCATTAAAAACACCGTCTATAGCGGCACAACGCAGCAGCATGTTCTGGGGTCCCTGTCTCCCCATCTTCCAGGTGGGAGATCTGGTTAAAAAGTCCATACCCTTCTTCCAGGCTGTGGCCCCAGATATCCCTGCACAGAAATCAAGACTACATCACACCTAGAGTTGTGCCTTGCAGCCTGGAGTGGACTTGAGACGTGGCCACAGCACATAACACAGAAGGTCCCAGCTCAGGCATGCCTATGTGGCTGCTACCCGAGTTGTAGTCCAAGTGATCTGAACATGAAGCAGTTTAAGAGCAGAGCCTAACAAAGACAGCAGCCTCGTGTCTGGCACGTTAGAGATGACACCAAGTGCAATGGGAGTTTTCTATGCCTCCAACCACTGCAGGCAAGTGAATGTCAGCAGCATGTGTGGCAGTTGCCTGCAGCTCTTGCATTCAACTCCCCTGTGCTAAAATGTCAAACAGGATCTCTGCCACTGGCATAAACATTTTAGATAAACTTTGGGGAATATACTTCAATGCTTGTATTTCTGCTAGTTCTTGTCTTGCAACACAGCAAAGATCCCTCAGAAACAAACACAGCCTGCGACTCGTAGCAAAGACTAGCATTTCAGCTGCGAACAGATGAGGTTTAGAAGGAGGGGAGGGAAGGAGACGAGATGAGAAACTGCAGAAAGGTCAGATGCTTCCATTGCACATGCAACTCTTTCAAAACAAATCGATGCCACATGGCACTCTTAAAAATATAAATAACACTGTTCCCGCAGCATTTAGAACCTCAGAGCCAAAGCTCCTAAGCAGCAGCAAAAGCTGGTTGTACAGAGCAGAGTTGGACACCAATGTCCAGCCCAGTATAAGGAAAGAAAAGCTTCTCCTTGGCTCTCCCCGTGCCCATCAGGGTGGTGACTGCATTAAATGGGACAAGGCAACCAAGGGGCCCTCCAAGCACATCATTGTTTTGTAGCTGCACGGACTATGGGAGATACTGTTCCTCAAGAAAGCATTTTCCCCTCCTCCTAGTCAAACCTAGTAGCCTTCGAGATACTGTGCGATGCCTTGTGAAACCTTCGCAGATGATACACGTTCCCACAAGAGCAAGTTGCTGTGGGAAGGGATGAAAGTAATAAATGAACATCCAAAGTTCATTACCAACTAATGAACTACAAACCAATCTAAAGTTAAAGATTCCCAGCCAAAGGGAAAATATTGTGGCAATGATCTGTATTTTTCCCCGTAAGGTTAGGCAGTCTTTGATCTAAAGAGTGAGATGCACAGCTTTATATAGAGACTCTTATCTCCACTCCAGCTCTTTTCTGAGACAGACATTACCAAGAGGACAACAAATGACAAACACACACACATACAGACACATCCTGGGGAGTGTGATGTCCTGAAAAGATAACTGGCCTTGTTATTTTTTCTTCTCATCTACAGAATGCCCATGACTGCAGTAGGATTACTGAGAGTTATGAGTTATATGGGGCTATATATAAACCTAATACAACTCATGCTCTCAAGATTTGAATTAAGTAGAGCAGAGTGCACAGTATGGCTAATTGCGTAGATTCTTCCCTTTATGCTCACATACAATTTTCTTTCCTCTTAAGAGTGTGTTGGAACAATGAGGAGACTATGCTAGTTTGTATTTTGTAAGCATTTATTTTATGAACTGCATTCTCTGACTACTTATTACTGCTGTCAAGAACCATAAGACTTTAGAGAGAAGCTCCACTGGGGTTTTATTTATTTATTTATTTATTTTCTTTCCTTATTTTATGCTATTGTGGTACTGTCACAAAAAAAAAATGTTAAAATGGACATTGTTTCTTCATTTATGGCTACATCCTACAATTGTTGCACGGTGAATGATACCCAAATAAATTCCTTTTTCCCCTCCCTTAATTTTGGCAGATATAACAGATTGAGATATTGCTAGACAACTACTAGACTGAAGTAATTAAACAGTGTAATGTGCAAACAGCATTTTAGAGGCAGCAATTAGATCACTCAAATTAGATGTTTTATTTGCCCAAACACGTCTGTAAATCTCATCGAACAAAAGGCTTCATTTACAAACAATACAGCATCAGACTTTCAAAGCACAGTGCCATAGCACTGGAGATCCCTGCCTGAAGTCACTGTCTAATATACCCTCTTGCCTACTCCTTTTCCTGCCTGCAGAGACCATCCCACTGATGGGACACACAAACAGCACTCAGCCTGGCTCCCCGTACATACAATGCTCACTCAAAGGGTATGTATGGGCTGGACCTTTGACTGACTGCCTCCAGATTTCTGAATGGAGGAAATTATAATCCCTTAGTAGTAGGAGGTGATCTGGTCAAATGTGTTTATTCATCTTTGGAAGCACATTTGAGTTTCTGTTCATGTTTAGTTCTGTTCTAACTCAAACCAGGACAGTATTTGAAATTACTTTCATGTTTCTGAAGCATTCCTGTTCACAGCCTTGCAAATTGAAGTCTTGGAGCCCAGTCAGATGCAACGTGAATAAAAGCAATGACCACGATGTGTTTTCTTAATTTGGTTATTGTCATTGTGATATGTCTGAGAGAACAGCATCGTAAAATAACATACAAATATAATATCCCACTGCTTGCTCAGCTTTATACCCGCTTGCACTGTACAAAAACAAAGAAACTTGATATTCCAGTGAGTTTTATCTGTAGTCAAGGTAATTTATCACCTAGAAAATGGTGTAAGCAAATCCACTGAGCACACACAAGCCTTAAAAAAAAAAAAACAACAAAAAAAAGCCCATGATAGATTGAGACTGTATCATTCCTTATTTAACACTGAAACTTCCACAGAATTAATTTGTCTACATGGTAGCACAGGAGACATCTCTTTTATACTTCACCTGTCTTAAAACACACAATGCCCTTTGTTTCTCTTTCTCTCCCTTCATGTTACTTCTTAAGGGATATATCTTCAGCATTATGGTGCCTGTGGATGAGACGCCACTTTCAAGAGAGTCAAAAACTTGTCAGAGATCACATCCGATCTCTCAACCCCCTCTGAGAGCACAACAGGAGCGCTCACACCCTGTATCTCAGGTAAGAAACCTCATGAACATTTTTCAGTCCTCAGTACCCTTCTATACCAATATGAACTTGAAACAGAGAGATAAAGGACTTTCCCTCAGTTTCCACCTCTCAAAAGTGCTGTCTCATTTTCAGCCAGGAATTGGGGTGCAAATGTAGAATGTGATTATTGCCAGTGTTGGTTCACTGCTTTTCAGCAATATACTTTACATACATTATCATTATTATATATATTATTATATTACTATGTATACTTTACTAAAATTCTGTGACTGCAGAAATAAGAAGCTGAGGTCTGCCCTGGAGCTGAGGTTTACCTTCTCCTATCACAGAAAGCACAGAAGGAAAGAGCTGAGGCAGCTCTTGTTGCTAAGAGGAAAAATACACTTAGCATCTCGCATGCTTGGAAGGGGCCATCCCTCTCCGAGAAGTAATACACCCATATCCTAATGCCTCTTCCTGTACCATCAGTCAGTGCTTAGCCAGAGGAAAAAGAGATACAGTTGTGTCACACCCACAAATATAATCAAGTGCTGTAACAACCTTGCCTATATCTAGTACAGTCCCAGACGACTGTTAACCCAGATATACAGGTTATTTGGTGTTCCTATCAAACTGTTCTTCTATTTCCCAATGGCTTGATAATGGGAGCAACTTTTTCTGTCACAAAGAAGGGGGTAAAGGCAAATTTCCTTCCCTCAAGGAAAAGCAATCCACCCACTGAAATCACCAGAGAATATGCAAAAGATGAACAGAAAGGAGAAGAGGAAGCAAAACCAGAGAAGTCAAGGATTAATCCAGGTCCCAGGAGTGGTGGCCCCAGGGCTCCAGCAGGATCTGTATTCCCTCCAAGGTGCTGGCTGGCAAAGGGTACCACTGCACTTTCTGTGACAGATTTGCCAGCTACTCTGGCACCAAAACACAGCTGACCTCAGCTAGTATTTCCCACTCCTGCCACAGAGTATTTGCTCCCAAGAGGCACTGGAAATGCCCTGGAGCTGAGTCCAGCTGGCTTCTCCAGGATGAGTTAAGAAAAGACTTGGAACAATGCAACACGCACTCCCAGTTCCACCTTCTCCAGGCTAGCACAGCAACCAATGTAATCTCAGCTATATGGAAGGTCAGCCTACAAAGGCCACCAGCATCATCTTGCAGCCCTTAATCTCTAGACTCTCCTACCTCACTCCTTGAGCATGTACACAGAGCTCATCGTGAATCTGACATTTATCATTTCAGCAGTAAAAATGTTCAGCAAAATATAAAGACCTTTCCCTTTTTTCTGTATACATGTGCTCTTTGTTTACTTTTGCCCTCGTGAGCATCATTGCAGGGGGGATGGTGAGGAGGAAAAAGAGGAATGAAGGCATCATTATATATTAATATCACTTACTATATCACCTTGCCACTGAGGTTTCCATTTCTGATTTAAGTAAAGAAAGCCAAAAGGATTAGAAGCATCTGATAAAAACAAACCAAAGCTACTGGAGTGTGATGAAAGCAAAGGAAAATTATTAATGTGTTGCAGGTACAGGAGAGAGATACAATTATAAGATTCAAGGGAAATAAGGCAGAAAAAACCATGTTCAGTGAAAGGCTAATCCTCTGAAATTAATTAATTTACTAAATATTATCATCTGATATTTAAGATTCACAGCAAATATTATTGCTTGCAAGAAAAGCTTCAAAAGAAGCATTTTGAAATATTCATCATCCAACTCAAAGGATAAAGACCCAGACTTCCAGGCTCCAGAGGTTGAGGAAGGCAGGTGCTGTGCTTGGAGGCTGCACGAAAAGCAAATCACCAAGGGTCTGACCCCACTGGTTTCACACCTTCCAAAGCCCACTTTGTTCTGAACACAATCACCCTAGAAATCAGGGGAGCCATGGCAATAGGTGAGGCACATCTCAACATAGGTAAAAAGAGAGAACTGAGCTCCATTCATGAATCACAGAATCATGTTGGAAAAGACTTTTAAGATCATTGAGTCCAACCATCAACCCTACTCTACCAAGTCCACCAGTAAGCCATACCCCCAAGCACCACATCTATACAGCTTTTAAACACATCCAGGGATGGTGACCCAACCACCTCCCTGGGCAGCCTGTTCCAGTGCCTGTCAGTGAGCTGGAGGTTAGCACCACCAACACACATCTCATCTTAAAGCTGAACCAGTAATCTGGGAACAGTTTAAATCAAATCCTTTGTGACTCAGTTTGGCACAATCCACACCTAGAGTTTTAATGAGCTCAAGCTTCTAAACTCCATCTACTTAAGAACTTTTATTAGAAAGCCAAGGGAATTGTTTCTGTTTGTGAAAGGGGATAGATATATATAAAAAAATACCAAAAACCCATTACAAGGCAAGATAAAGGGGAATGTGCTGGTACAGGACATGTTAGTTTTATTTAAGAAATTATTAAAAATACAGTACCAGGTAAAGAACACAGCAATCAGGAATGAACCATCTAATCAGTAGTATATGGCAACTCTCAAAAGATCTTCATTCTGACAAATTTTCAAAGCATTTTGCACTGAAAAAAAAACAACTTCCAGGGTCCAATAAGAGTTGAGTGAAGCTTCCCCACTCCCCTGCTTTTGTCAAAAATAATTAACTGTCCCTTTCATTAAGGCATCATTGCACTGGAATAAGCTTCTCTTTTAAAACACTGAGAGAAAGAGAAAAGGCACCAACCTGGATTATCCAGCTACAGCTCTGGTATATAAACCCAGTCCAGCAAGACGATCCTGTGCTTAGGTATGCAGATTAGAAACATTATTACGTCCTTCTTCCCCTCTCCTGTTTACGTAGCAGGAGAAATGTTGATGTATTACACAACGGTGCAAGTTGTACAGGATTCAAATGATACACAAATCAAGACGTCGAGCCCAATTTTTTTCTCCTAGTCACAGCAAATGAAATACAGACATTTAGCTTTCAGTGGAGTTTCTGCTGGTGTAAACCTTAAGAAAATAAAAGGAGATAGCTCTGGAATGAGAATATTAAAACCAGCTTCATTTCAAGGAAAAGTGGTTGGTAAGAACAGGACTCAGAAAACCTACCTGGTTGCTTAACAAACAATTTTATTTCCAGGACAATAAATGCATTCAGCCAGCTATCAAGTGACAGCACTTTCTGATAGGCTTTAAACTGTCTTTTTAAAAACCTTCATTAGGCTCCTTCCCTGTTATCTTCAACTAGAAGAGCAGCAATGTCAGTTCATTGTTCCTGACCCTGCTTTGACCCCTGACAACTGAAATTCTTGTATATAGTCTAAATATTTTTTAAAAATAAGTAAATGCTGATTGAAAATCCAACCCTCTTCAGCCATGGAATTATCTCACAGAGAATTAAGCTAATTGGGAATAAGGCTATGCTTGCAGCAAATTGGTAAAGAACATGGAATAACTTGAAGCTATAGGCTAATACAAGCTCCCCTCCCTGTATAGAAAATGCACAGGTCTATTCACATCCCAATTCAAATGAATCAGCCTGAGGGAGACATGTTTAGTTCCATTTAGCAATACAATGTGCTAATCTCATTACAGGAGATTTTTGACAGCCTGCACTAAAATCTTCATGTTTCACTGAAAAGAAACACACACTTTCTGCCCAACTTCCATAGAGCTTCCCTTGTATTTTGCTTTTGGGATTATTTTAGACAAATAGAGGTACATGTATCCATACAGTCTTTTGTAGACTACATATAGACTAGGTTTACTCTGTGCCAGGTACACATTGGCTCCAGTACAAAAGCCACATATCTATGTTAGTGCAGTCCTGTTCTCCAGCTATGTCCCTCCAGTTCTTAGCACAGTATTAATCATATTTAGATTTGGGTTTATTTCTCTCCCTTCCTCTACCTCTCTCCCTCTCTTTTCTCTAGAAAGGCACTCTTATTGCTTCTCTTTCTTCACTACTGAATCACTAAACCACTAAACCTACAGACTCCCATGTTCATCACGTTGCAGATATCATAGGCTCTTTTCCTGTGTTATTTTTTTCTCCTATTGTCCCTAGACCATCCCTGGACTGAGTTGGTGCCCTCCCTTACAGCATTAATGTCTTCAGTTATTGAACAGTCAGCAGAATTATCTTTCCCACAAAAGTATCAGTGGACCTTTCTTGATCTTACCTTTGGTTTATTTATTCCGAGAAGCATTGTCCCTATTCTTGTCTCTAGTTCTCACCTTATGCTGTCTTAGATGTAGAAAGGTTTGGGGTTTTTTTTTGTTTGTCTGTCTCATTTAAAAGAACCTTTAAGTACTCTTTTGTTGTTGTTGTTGTTGTTCAGCATCCTTTTCTGCCTGTAGTAACTAGTTTCCCTGGATTTTGCTTGATTGTTCTTAACAACCCCCTGACTCTTCTTTTCAGCTTGCTGTCATGTAGTATTTGATCTTAAATCTTCAGATCCTCCTTTTCTGATACCATTCCCTATCCCAGATGGCCAAAAATATGCTCATTTGCAATAACTTTGTTGCTTGCATCTTTCTTTTCTCACCTTCACAAGCCTTCTTGCACTGTTCTCCTTGTCCAGGATGGAAAACGATCAGAAATACCATTCTTACCTAATTTTCAAGGTCTTGTTAAGATTTCCTTTTACACAAAGATCATAAATCTTCTCAGTCAAGGAAAATACAACCACAGAAAAGTTAAATGATTGTGTTTAAAGAAGGTGTCATAACCAGATTTTCCTATCTATCTTCCTCCCCCTCTACAGAGGTTTCATTTTTGCCTCTCCTCTTTGTCATTTATAAGCCAAATATTAGTTTAAGATACAGCTTGAGAGGCTCTGCAGGAGCCACCAGGAACTACTTGCAGCACGCAAGAAAGATTCTGGAGGACGTTTGAGAAGGTGACTGTCAAAGCATTTGCTGTAATGCAAGAAGCTAACCAGTAATTCTAAGTGTTAAAAGGGGTCATGGCATACGTGAGTAATGGCCATCTGATCTCCAGTCACAGGATGTATCAGCTGCAAACTGGGGATCTTGATATGGTAAAGGGGAATAGATCTAAACAGAGGAAGCATTATCTTCATTTACTGGATGGAATCCCATGGTGGTATCTCAGTAATTAATTGCTGTACATACTAACATGAAAACTTAGATAAAATTTTAAAAGTAGGACCCTAAAAGACAGGCCTAGATAAGAAAAACTAAACTCTTCCATAATAAATGTGAATAAAACCTATGGAGAATCCGTACAAATTAGTCTAAAAAGAGGCCTCCAAGATGAGGCCTTACAGGAGATTAAGGATCTGTATTAAATGGTGAGGCAACTCTTTACCTCACTTGCTTCAGGTCTTGCCATGAAGCACCGAGCAAATACCAGATGTAGTCATCTGCAGCTTCTTTTATTCCTTTGATAATTCACTTTGGAAGAACTGTTATCTATAAAAACTGGTTATCAAGTGTATTGCCCCCTGGCACCACCCTGCAGCACAAGTCCTAACCAGTGTCCCGGACAGTTCCCACCTACATGGTGCAGAGTAGTATGTGACAGGGACAGAAGGATGAAGTTGTTCTGGTTGGTTGGAGAAGAAGAGTTCACCTGTACAGATAAGAAATGTACTTAATGTGCCATTTACAGGCAAAGTCTGGCAAACTCTGGGCTGCCTTATCTACTAGCATAGAGTACCCTGTAGTAATACTCCTGAAGAAGCAGCAATTACATTCTCACCTTGTTCTACAATCATCACTGCTATTTGGTTGCCCAAGTTGCCCTACCATAGTAGATGATAAAGGAAAACCTGGATATTGACTGGAAACAATTACATCACATTTCCTCCATGCAGACGAGTTATTCTATCTTCTTTCCTTCTGCTTGCTGGTCACGTCAGAAAGCTTTATATCAAAAACATTCTCACACTTGGTGTGGGCAATTTTTGAAACACTTGTCCAACAGAAGAGATGAAAGGAGCAGGACAAACAGTGGAAAATAAACGTTTCATGAATCCGGTCTCTCATTTTGCTGCTTTTTTTTTGTTCCCTTTTCCACACCCATTTACATGTATGAGTTTGTATTTGCATAAGTGCTGGGAATAAGGGCCCATACAAATACTCATTCATATGCAAACAAGGGTATTCACTCTTGTTCCAGAAGTGTTTGCCCTCTGTTTAAAAGGCTTCAATATCAAAAAATCACACAGCAGAAAAAAAAAATACCATTTCAGGCTGGTCAGTGATACCCCATCATGCTCACTAGCCCAGAGGAAGTCAAAGCAGGCAGACAGAAACTCACTGATACGTTCACCATGTCTTGGTACAACTCGGTGCTGAGAATCAGACTCTGCACTCACTGTCACACAAAAGTTGCCGATAAGCAGCTTGACAAGGAGAGCCACATCTACCACAGTGGCAAATGACTTCAAAAACACCCAGCTCTACTTTTTTTTTTTTTTAACATGGACAGGCAGATTTCTTCTTCAGGGTTTTGTCATTTGTTTCATTCTGGTGCATAGGAGCCCCAAAAGAAAGGGAAAACTCCAGAAGGGATGGTTGGGATGCTCACTTGGGAATGGAAGCAGCAGTATTCAAGTCACTGGACCTGACTTCTATAAAACAAGAACTTCAATTTGCTTCTTTATCAGGAATATAGATTAGCCCACTGATCTCTTCTATGGCTGATAGCTCTTTGTCACACTCAGCTAGTGAAACTGGAAGTATCTATGTGCACTTACCCTAGGTACACAAGGTTCAGACATAAGCTCCTCTTCCAAACCAGGCCTTCTTCTGGCTTTCTGATGTGTGTTGAGCACTGATCTTCATTTCTGAAGCAAGCACTTCAAAACACAAGGCTTTGTGGTACATGAGACCTCAGCTCTCCTTCTTCTCTTGCCCAAAACTCCCACCCTGATGTGTCTTGGTTTGGGAAACTATCAGCATTTTCTGACAATAAGTTTGGATGAAAAAAAAAATCCCAGCTATATCTTACAATCCTCATTCTTTAAGAGCAAAAGACCAAATCTGAAGTATCAAATACTCATCTCCCCACAACAAAATGGGAAAGTTTGCATACAAAATACATTAGATGTTACAGATTTTGCTCAAAAATTGTGAATTCAAAACACTGTTCTGGGATTTTTCCCAGTTAATCCTTTGCTAGGAATAATTCTATCAGTGATTTTGGATATGCTTTTTCTGCTTTTGCTTTCATCCCCAAGAAATATACTGGGAAAAGTCATTTTATTACATAAGTAATTTTTGTACCATCTAAAATAAACTACTTTTCAAAGAAACTAAGAAATGCTGGATCACATCTTGGCATCAGTTATGACAGTGCAAACATATTGACAAAGATTTTACAACCAAGATCTCTCTTTTGCATCTGTTGTCTAGAAAAAAAAAAAAGAAAGAAAGAAAGAAAGAAAGATCACAATATGATCAATATTCATTCTGTATGCAGAGTGAAAGCCCTCCAGATCTAAATTATGGTTAAGTTTTTGAAAATCTCTTCACAAGAAAGGATTAGGAACCGAGAGTCCACACCTCAGGCACTGACCAGGTTGATGTTTGGCAGGCAGCACAGAGGTGAATGCACTGCAGAAGCCAGAACGACCCCTCTGTGTTGCTTCAGGTGGAGCACAGTGAATCTGCACCTCCCCAGAGCTCCAAGGACCTACCTGCTCCTCCACCCGTGTCTGAGTGCCAGGAGCTGTTCGTAAGACAGCTGGAAATAGCCCAGGAATCAACTGCACAAGTCACAGCCAAAATAATATCACACACATTCTTACCCATGCAAACAACCAGTCAATCAAACCAAGAAGGGGGAATTAAAGTAATGAGCATTCAGAACATAGTTGCAAAGGAATAAAAAATAAATTGGTAGCATGTCTTAAAATGTGCTGTGGGTTTTCCTCATAAAGTTGAGTTCCTTTGATTAAATCACTAATCTTCAACTTTTTAAAGTTAACTACTTTTTATTTCCTTCCTTCCCCCCCAAGACTTTCTGTTTACAGGAATTATCTCTGGTTGAGGTGTACCGTTTTCTCCCAGGTTGCTTTCTCATTTTCAACAGATTTGCATGAGTCTAGGCTGCAGCAATGCTCAGGAGATATACAAGTCTTCTATTCTGATATGTCTTTTGGTAGAGATTTATTTTGCATTCCCTTAACTTACAGTTTGGATTTGTATTGAGTAGAAGCTGCGTGAGGAGAGCAATTGATTTACACAACAGGCTCCATGCAGTACATACAAACTGACTCCTCCTTCCAAATAGGAAAGACTTTCTCAATGCAACATCTTGGTGCAGAAGAGCATGCTGAGCTGAAAAGCAAATACAGCTATCTGATTAATTGATTCTGACCTCATAAATATTATACTTTGGGGGCTCTAATGGAACTTCCTGAGGGTAAATTGCATGGTTCACCTCATTCATTTATATCTCTGGCTGACAGATGTACATTATGAAATGTCACTGAATATGCTGGCAATAAATGAGGTATAACATTAGCATCTTGGTTCTCTTTTCCTGAAGGAACACTTTTGTTAAATGAATCCCACACCAGTAAAAATATTATTCTCTACCATGTATGCTTCTTTCTATTTTAATCAGTCTCCTAGAAATACATGCTAGCCTTCCAAAAACACAGAGCCCTAGTAAATTAATAAAACAAGCTGCTCTTTTGTTGTGCATGTTTCCATTGTGGAGCTATATTGTTGGAGAATATTAGGCTGTGACAAGCATTTGATAGTGTGGTAGTTGTGCTAATGTTATGGTTATTATCTTTACTACCATGCAGTGAAACACAGTTAATTAAAATACAGTGAAGAACTTTCTCCCTTCCCCTACCCACACATAAATGAGATGATAAATTTGTTGTTGCAGTCAGCATATAGGGTCCCTTGACCCCTCCACATGTATTTAGACATTATTCCAATTTATTTTATTATTTTTTTTTATTTATTTCCTTGCCATTTGAGACTGATAAAACAGCATATAGAGGTCTGGGGAATAACAACAAATAACAATGGTGTGCAGTTTAATGAAATTATGTACTGTGGTGGGGAGTGAAATTCATAAGACTATATGCCACGCTCCTGTAAGGTGTGCAAATTCCAATAAACCATTAATCCTTGCCAGGAGCAGGCCATGATTGCAAAGGTAACTTTGCTGAGGGAAGGGGTGAGGGGAAAGAGAGGAGCAGAGGGAGGGAGGCTGAGGGAAGAAGAATAAAGCTGCTGGCAAGCTTGGTAGTTAGAGGAAAGGAACCATCCCTTTGGGATTAAACCTGCTTTTAACTACCCCCTTTCCTCTCACCGTTAAGACATCACTGTTATAAAGGATGGCACTGGAAAAAACATGTAATTTATCTCTCACTACTCACCAACAGTTACTGCAGGTTTAGCACCCAAGTGAGGCTAAAAGATGTTCTGTCATATAGTGTCACCTCTAGGACAGGTTCTGAAGAGCTGCATGTGGCTGGCTGCTGCACCTCTGCATGGAGAGCACAGGAGAAGTAGCCTGCTTCCCAGACACCAGCCACAGGCACAGTCATAGAATCTCAGTTTGATTTGGAAGGAACCTTGAAGATCATGTAGGTCCACACACACACCCACCATGGCCCGGACACCTCCCACTAGACCGGCTTGCTCAAGGCTCCATTCAACCTAGATTAGAACACATTCAGTGACAGAACATCCACAGCTTCCCTGGGCAACCTGTTCCAGTGTCTCACCAAGAGACATTCTCCCTTCTAAGAAACCATTCTCAGCAAGCTCCAACCCCCTCTCTTCACTTTTCACAAGGCAAGCAAAGGAAGGAGGCCAATGGAGTTAGAAAAAATTGGCCATTACAGGGCTTTGCCAAGGCTGCAAACAGAGGTTGAAAGCAAGTCATGGACTCTGTTCCTGCTACTGCATCTGCAGTTCTTGATTTACTCTCAGGCACAGGCTACGGTTGTGCTGTACAGGGACTGCACAAAGCCCTCTGCCTTCGTGCAGAAGTGCACAGGTCAACTCTCACTTTGCTCCTTATACTTTTCTGACAAAGTTTACGCTTCCAAAAAGGCTAGGAAAGCATGTGCTAGATGCAAAGAGCACCATCTAGCATTAAGAGCAGCAATACGAGGCATTGCTTTTGTAGCATCACCTCTGCTGCACACTGTCAACTCTTCTGGGTGCTGCCAGGCTCTGCAATTGGGCTCAAGGTGGCTGCAAGGGGAGAGCAGCGTCCTTGGTGGACAAGGATACCTGGACTCCAGGGACATGGATGCTATGAGAAAAGCTCCTCCCTGCTCCAGTGTCATTTACTTTGCTTGGTGAAAGTCATGAGTCAGGCTCTATAAAAATCATCAGGTTTTGTATGGTTTGGGGCTTTTTTTGGTTGTTATTTAAAAACAAAACAAAACAAAAAAACAACCCAAACCAAGAAGACACAGTGGAGAGGAGTGGAAACAAGTTTCAAATTCTGTGACATTGTCCTGTTCAGGCTTTATATTCTTGTCTTTATTCTGCTAACAGTGATATTCATTCTAGTTGCAATATCTGCATGTTGGGATGTTTGCTAGCATAACTGTCCATTAAGACAAGAGTGGAGATCTGCTCAGTATCAGCAAACAGGATTTCTACCCTGGAAAACCTTTAGAAGGTGTATATGCTCAAATGTAAACCATTAAACCTGTATATGTAAAAAGCAGAGAGACAAGCGAGGGGTGTAAGCGTGGTGATACTGGATAAGTTGCTTGTTTATATTTTTCTGCCATTTAAGCCTCTTTTCTGCTTGCACACAACTGAGAAGAACAGAACGCAGAGAGCACAGGCATAAACAAGACAAATACAAGTGCTTTGCCAGTCTCTACCTAAATACCATCACACCCATCCTCGGCTGGTAATTCATTTGGATAAAACAAGAGAGCTAGCCCACACTGCTGTATTATAACAGGGGACATCATCACATGCATGGTTACCTGGCTAATAAACCAGGGGCACAATTATACAGTACCCAGGTCTACAAACCTAAACCCACCAAGATGTTAACCAGGCAGCATGCTCTCAGGACCTGCCACTCCCACTGGGCACAGACCCAGTTTTGCCCTTCTCCAAAGCCCTGTACATCATCAATCAATCATCAATCAGGCAAATCCATTAGACACAGGTTTTGAATATGACAGCAAACTGGACAATTCTAATCCAGTGAGCAGTCAGGTGAACGTGTAGGTGCCAGTTACCTTGTCTAAATCATGGAGTGGAAAGTTTGCTTCCACAGGGTTAATCATATCACACTTGGACTTAATGCACAATGTCTAGACAGCATTGACTGTATGTACAGACAGCTGAATACACCTCTCTAACACAACAGTTGGAAGGGGAGGAGAAGGGAAGGAGTTTTTAACCAACTGTGAGCAAATAAATATACCTGCTTTATAAAGTATTGGGGCTGATAGGAACAATGATTTCTTTATCTATATAAAGCACAATGCTTTTTTATATTTTAAAGTTTCCAGTATACTAGATGTTCATTTTCATCATTAAATCTCAACAGCAACCTTTAGGACAAGAATGGATCAGGAACTTTTCTCCTCACAGACAAGCTTTTCACTACACAGACAACAGCAGATGCTTTTAACTCCACAGTTTTACATTTCTTACTTTGGTGTTTCAGTTTCACCACAAACCCCACTTCCATAGATATCATTAATTACCCCTCCAGCAGTCATCTAAGAGCACCACAGCCAAGGACACATTAAGCTGCTTTAATGCCCACGATTTGTCAGCTTTCCTTTGCTTTCCTCAGAAATCAGCTGCCTGGCCTCTCCAGAAGGCAAGTCAAGCCCTGCAATGGCCAGTGCCTATCACTGCAGCACAGGAGCACCCTCACACATGCCATTTATTTGGCCAGCAGAGCTCAAGGAACTGGGGGCCACCAACAGTGTCACCCAGCTCTCTGTATTTTGTTAAGCAGCATCACAGAAGCATCATTCAAAAGGCTTCTCTTTTCACAAGTGACATTTCTATTAAAATAAGAATAAAAACAACCAACCAACCAAAAAAAACCCAAACACACACACCCCCAAAAAAACGCCAAAACAAGCAAACAAACAAAAACCAACACAAACACACAAACCACACCACAACCCTGGGCTGAAATGCATTGCATTCTCCTTCCTTTTAAAGCTGGTACCTGTACCATTATAATCCTCATTTCTCTTTTCATCCTAATGATCAAGCAAGAGGCACACTGCTGAGGGTATTTGCAGTGTGCTCCCTCTCTGGTGTTTGTGATTCAATGGCTGCCCAGATAAGGTCAGGAGCAGAATTACTTCTGGCCAGTTCAACGCACATATCTTTGGAGAGAAGGCAAAAGAGAACGGAAAAGAAATGAGACCAAATACATGTCAGAGGATGAAAGGAGAAAATAAAAGGAACTTGAGAATGTAAGCTGACAGTCTCAAATGATCAGTGATAATGCCAGCAATGCTCTCCACACCAGACAGAATAGCATGACCTGGGAACCAGCAATATGTGCAGAGCTTTCTTTAAAATCAGGGTAGGTATCCATGATGAAGAAACAGAGCACTTCTGAGAAGATGAAGAGTGAATGCCTGGCAGACACCCACCAGTTGTGTACACTTGTGGTATCAGACTGGCCAGGCACAGCTCGTTTACAGGAACACAGAAAAAATAATGAAATCAAATGAAAATTGTTGTGAGGCAGGACAATTTATGTCCCCTCTTTGACCTTCCAATTCCCCTTGAAGAACTAAACAGTGTCATTCCTCTAAACCACTAACCTTTCCCAAACAAAACCACATTGTCCAACACCAGATATTTTCGAGCGTAGTAAGGTCGTGGTGAGGGGTGGCAAAGCAAGAAAAAGGCAAACCAGCAAGACTGAAAATAGTATAAGAACTTTTGCTGGAATACTGAAACAGACCATGAGCTCCAGCCCCCCAAAGAGATGCTTGCTCAAGCATCCATGAACATGTTAGTCTGTGTCTAAGATAGAGAAGATCACATATTCTGAAATACTTACCCCTGATGAGCCACTGACATTTCCACCTTGCGTCATGGCCAGCAGAGCTGATCTGACTGAATGTTGCCTTTTTTCCCCGATGGAATAGAGCAAATTACATCTTTCCCACTACAAGAAGATGCAGATAAAGTAATATTAATAGTAATACTAATAATACTACTAATAAAGTATACTTCTAAGGCACGAGGCTTTGCTAACTCTTTTTGAGGAGACTTATTCTCTCATTGTCTGGGTCAGTGTACATGATTCATTGGTTTTTACTCAGACATACATACCTGTCCATCTATATACACACACAACCCCCTAATAGGTCCAAACTATTAACTGACAACAACAGATAACACATATTTCTCTCCACAAGTCACCAGTGGAACATCAGACTGCAGAGTTTATGACAACCTGTTCTGCTGATCCTTTTTTTAAGCTTTGAGTTCTCTCCTATTCTGTAGCCCATCTACCAACTCCCAGCCTGATGGGGAGCTTACAGAAATAGCCTTGGAAGGCAAAGCAGGAACTGACCAGAGAGGAACTGCTACCATGGATCACCTCATGGAGACCTTATGTCAGGGGTTTGCCACCTTAGGTAAAAACCTGCAATATATCTGAGGGGATGCTGGAAGCAGGACACGTTGAAGGGGTTTGTTTCCCAAAGGGCAGTGAGAGAAAGAAGAGAGCTGTGGTGCCCTCCGAGAGTGGGAGAGAAGGTATCACATCATTCACAAGGTAAACTCAGTAGGTGAGGAAAATGAACTAAGTTGTTTGTGTTAAAGTTGATTCATTTAAGTGCCTGGGCAAACCACAAGGCAAGCAAGTCAGCTTACACCAAAACAGCCAAAAACCCCAAGTATTGGCTATAATGGTAAAGAAAGAGAATGAGGAAAACCCATGAACGCTGCTGATCTTTTTAGAGACACGAGCCAGCTTCCAACTTTAGAACAGATCCCCTAATTAGAAAAGCATGGGGAAAAAAAAAAAAAATAAATAAAGTCAGATCCTTTGATTTCCTCATTTCAATGTACATATTCTATCTGCAAGGGTATTAAAAGAAGAGAGGCAAATACTGCAAAGGAGATTTGCATAAGTTACACTGGAGTAAAGATGCATGCTGGTCTTCAAAGTGGCAACCTCCAGCGTGGTTTCTTCTTCCTTTGCCGTTCACTTTTGGGGGTTTTTAAACCTTTTCTTTGGGGTTTTTTTTTTTTTCCCTTGATGATCATCTCCCTTGCATCTCTGCACAGTTGCATGGGAAAATGCTGCCATCCAGCGGCATTCCCAGTGCCGAAACTTTACCTGCCCAAAGCAGAAAGAGGCAGCAAAGGGGCTTCGTGAGCTGGAGTTGAAATTGCTGCTGGCACCCTGCCTTTCACTGCCACCCAGGATTTTCTCAAAACAAGGATATGGTGACTCCACGTATCCTGCAAAGAACCCCAATTATTTATTAGCCGAATCCAGTTTAATCACAGGCAAACAATCCCTCTGTAACTCACACATTTGAAAAGTCCAGGTATTTATTGCCCCCCATACACCTCCTAGACCTATCTAAACAGAATTGTATAAAAAGCAACTAAAGCCTCAAATAGCTAATTTAAAAAAAAAAAATCAGAAAGGCAAAATTATGGAAACATCTGCAATTTTGAATTTAAACTACTTTGAGATTTTCCTCCTTTAGAGTTCTTTCCCCTTGCCCCAAAAACCCCAGTTTCTCAGACTGAAATAAAGGCAGTCTGCTTCCTTGTTAGAGCAGAGTCAGGCTTTCCTCCTAAGAGCACTGAACTTTATTTAGTAATTTATTCAGAGAGAAATGTCCAGTTTTAAGTTACATTTTGAAGTCATTCATCTGAGTTTTCAAAATTCATTAAGGCTTTGGGGACCTTTCCACCACTTCAGTAAAAGCTTGAAAATAGCTGTTCCAGGTCAAGAAACTGTGTGTGTGTGAACAAGCAGTTACACAGCTAATGTTGCTGTGTTGGAAAAGGGGAGAAAGGAAGGACTAGAAGAAAACCAGTCCTCTTAAACAAGCACATACCCCTCACAGAGAAGATCAGCAGTTGCCAAAATTAAGAAAAGGGTCATTGTTTTATTTACTTTATGGTAAAGGAATCTTGCATAACACCATCACTTAAAAATACCTACGTGCAAAACAAATCCACTGAACTGTTTTAGGAAAAATTACCAAGAGTTTGTGGACCTTTCTTTTCCACTGTGCCTTCAGCAGTATATGCTAATATAATATCACGTTCAGGTTGTGCTTGCAGCTTGAGTTTACGCTGCCTTCTTGCTCCATGAATCTCCTTGACCAGAAATGCTGAGCTTGGCATGGGCTTGACTCTCAGCACTCAGTCTTAAACTTCATCACCAGCTTCCAGAGATAGGCACACAGTTTCCTCCGTGCCCTCTGCACCCAGGAGTTGAATTTTGGACCTTTTCCACGGTGCTTGCTCATGGCCAGCACCCCCCGATGCCAAGCACCAACAATCCCTCCCCCCAGGTCCTCTCCTGTGGAAGAGAGGTTCCAGCAACCTGGAAGAAGTAAAACCCATCCCTTGTCTTGGATACAATCTATTTTTTTATACCCAATTTCCCAGGTCTACCTATACTCTCAACTTTTCAGTCACTTTACAGAGAGGAACCAATTACTCCTTGCACAGTCTTAGTCCTAAACCGAGTCCACACTAATGAACAACAGGGTCACCAAAGGAAGCAAAAGGGCTGCCTGGATCATCCACACAATACTCCAATGTGAGTGGATAGAGCAAGACTGGGGGCAGCTGGGTGTCTCTTGGACTGTTACCTGTGGGGCAAAACACCCACTCTCTTTTCCATGCTTCTACACCATGCTAAAGTTCAAATGCAGCAAGTAGAACATAAGGAAGACACCTGCCTCCACATGCACCCATCAAAGAAACTTAAGGGATCATAAAAATCCTTGTTTCAATGTGAATATGTGACAGTCTCAGTTTCATGTTCTTCATTCCCAGCATAAACCATTTTCAGTAATCCCACTAACTCGCTCACTTACTAATCTATGTGTATTGAAATAATAGCTCTTTGAAGCCATAAATTGCAGAATGTAAATTCAAGAAAGCCTATTTCTATTTCCAAAGGTTAAGTGTCTGATTTGTGCAAAGCCTATAGAAATAGTTCCATTTTAAATCAACCAAGTCACCAATCAAAAGGCTCAGCTTTTTCAGTACCGTCAGTACATCTACTGCTGTCAGTACACCAGCACACCTACAGTAGTACAGGACCTACAGAGGCACGTCCACAGAACGTGGTAAAGGAATGTGTATTCCACACAGAACAACGCTAATGGGAACCTACAGCCCCCATTAGCCTTCTTGGTTGAATCTTCTGCTGCCTGTTCCCTGTGCCTGTTTATTGAAATGTTTTCCCTCCTTGTCAACAACTGGCTCCCCTGGCTCGATATTTTGCAGAATCCTTTGTCACTCCTGTTTACTGTGTCTACTCTATGACTAGACGTGACTTACACTTCCCAGAGGTGTTGCTGTGGTGTGTTTTAAAAGGATGGAGAATTATCAAAATATGAGAAGACTCTTCTTTGAGCTTGACCAAAGCCATTAAAATCCAGCAAAGTTCAAGGAAAGACAGATTCAAATTCCACAATAAACTTTCCCCCTCCCCTATTTCTTTACACATCCTTTTACTCATGGTGGTTGCATGAGTTGGTTTCTGCTAATTTTATAAGAGTCAAAAGACCCAGACTCTTAAACCATTCTGCTTGTTCTATCTGGCCTGCAAAGGGTCACCTCTTTTGATGATTGCATCAAGCTCATTCCTGCACAATTTAATCACAGATGCTTAGACAAAACACTTGAAGTAAAATCTCCCAATCAACATGTCTAAGTATATTACATAATAGATTAGTAGAATGGAAGCTTCCAATTTCCCATCAATATGATTGAGTAAATTATTTTCTTGAGTAGCCTAATTACAATGAAATATCTCAACCAAAACCTCTTTCAAACTCCATCTATCAGTCATTTGCCACACGCATCCTTGTCAGAAGAAATACCCATTTATCTGCACCATTTAGAATAATGAGACTAATGAGATTATAATTGTTATTTACCAAAGTCAGTTATAAAAAGTAATGAAGGAAAAGCAACTGTTGCATCATGCAGCTAGAAAAAGCCACTAGCCACGTTGATGCATTTCAATAGCTGCAATATTGCTTTCAAAACTCTCGATGTGAACATAAAATATTAACAAGGGAGAAAAAGTAGCTGTTTCTCATTTGAAAAAATCAAGAACTCCTCTAGTCCTACATGCATTTTTCTGTCGAGAGTAATATGCTTTAAAAGAAAGAGTAGATCCATCTTGATCTTCCTTAATCACAGCAGTAAAAGCAAGAAAGATGGAAAGCAAAGACAATCAAGAAAGAGGCAACTGGGAACCTTACCATGCTGAGCTGCTTCTTAACCTGGTTTCAGTCAAATGAGCCAGGTGTACTGAGACTGTTTCAAACTCTAGGTTTCTGCTAAGCTGGCTTGTTTGGACTGCAGCTGGGTTAGGCAGAGCTAAGCAAAGCCACTACATCAACAAATCAGAGGGAGAGGTGCCATACGGAAAACAAGCACGGTGCATATCTGGCAGCAATAGCCTCTACAGTCAATGTGATTGGAAGATGACATGTCCACAGCCTTAGGTGGCAACCAATGTGTTTCACCAGACAATAGATCAAGCCAAACAGTAAAGCACATCTTATGGTGCTTCCAGCTGCTGTCAAAACCCAGTGAACCACAGTTACCATTGATGAGAAAGTGCCTGTGCCCTCCCACGGGATAGCCCATCTGTGGGATTTGCATTGCCAGCAGTGGGAATTTCACATTTTGGACAAAGTCCCAAACAGATGGTTCAGCACAGTGCAGTCTTTCACTGACTGTATCCTGGTTTCAGCTGGGACAGAGCTGCTGGCTGGGTTTAAACCACAACAGTTCATTTTGGTGCCCAGCATGGGGCTCAATGCCTAGAAATAAAGAGAGACCTGACCATAGCATGTTAAAACAAATTTGTTATAAGCATTCATTAGCTCAGTTTAATAGTTGCTGGCCACAATGTTGATTTATTAGCTCTTAGAGTTGTGGCCCTGATTCTTAGAGTTGTGTTATGTGACCCCTCATGTGCTGTATATAGTCCTGTTGCTGCTGTTCATCATTCCTGGGAGAGGGATTCATGTTTTTACTTCAGCGTACTATGTAACACTGGTTTATGGCATGACAAAGTTATTGGTTGTGAGACTAATCCAGCATTTGTACCCAGCATTGTCCTCACCTCTGTACTTTGGGAGCTACCTGTCAGAAAATATCAGCAATTCCACAGTTTACTTTTTCTCCTTGAAGAGCAAGCTTATGGGGGAGACACCTTCCTTCACCTTCCCTTTCTCCTTCAGAATACAATCACATTTGAGAATCTTTAATGTCCTTGGGATGTTGAAACCAGCATGATCCTATTGCCAGCAGCCCTGGATGTAGCTCAGGCCTTGTTTAGGGTTAAACAACTATTTAAGAGTATCACCCAGAGGTCTGTCCCAAGGCAGGGGAGTTATGAGTGGCAGGATGTGTGGGGTAAGATGGGCAAATGCCTAGGATGGCGAGGACCTCCAGAATTTTGGAAATTCACCCTTAAACACTATTCAGTTCCATCAAGGGCGAGAGAAAGTCTCTCAATTCAACATCACCACCACAGGCACCATACAACATCATGCTCAGTGTGTAGATGAGGGTTAGGGCGGGAGGCTGCCTCACTCTTCTTCTGGGCTCTCTCTCTTCCAGGATTGCCATTTGAGAATTTCCTCCGAGAGAATCTTGTGAAACTGTATTGTTCATTACTTGTTTGTATATTCTGACTATTATTATTCCCATCATTATTCTGTTAATTTTACTTTTTTTCCAATTACTAAAGTAATGGAGAGGAGGGGGAGCGAGCGGCTGCCTGGTCTTTGGCTGCCAGCCGGGTTCAAACCACAACACACCAATGGAGTTAGAAGGGTGTGGGCTCCCACCTCTCCAGGATGCCTTTGTTGAGCTACACAAAAACACACAAAGGCAAATCAGCGTGAAGCTGTTACACTGCCATTGTAAAATCATCCCACTTCACAGTTAAGTAGGACTCTTGTCACCCATTGTAAGGCTCAGCATTTGCACACCTTCAACAGTAGTTTGGCTTGCTTCTCACCTTTCAGCTCACAGCACTTCACGTAGCATTTATGTAATCTTCCAAATAATGTGCAAACATTAGTGATTTATAAATAAATAAATGGGTCTTCCAATATAATGCAGACAAAGTCTAGGGGACTGTTTCGCTCAGGGTTGCAGTCAATAAATGAATGTGCTACAAGGTTGACAGATAGTCAAACTGAAGACTCAAAAGGCACCTCAGCATCTATGACAGTAACATAGAGGGAACACAATGAATCCATCAGCAGTCACTATTATATTTAAGGGCACATTTACCCTGGATCCTCTATTTCCAAATACTCACTCATCACCTGAAAGTCCACCTCTGAACCTTCATCAAACTGTTGTGCTGACCTTTATTCACTTCCAGAATTACAATGTTAAATAGGTGTCTTGTTTTAGTGACTCTCTTCAGACCTTCCATTTTACTATCTACACAAACTGTCTCAAATATCAAGGCAGTCTCACAGACACACACTTATTGACTCCCTATTCCCACTCAGTATCTTTAAGACAAACACCTTCTTGAGCTCACATAATAAGGAAAACTATATTAAAAGTGTAAACTGAGTTGCACTGTGTCACACAAAACACACCCCCAGGGACAGTGCGGAATTTATGAGAAAAAGTGTTAGGAACTAAAGAAACCAGATGTACTTAAAGATAGAAATCAGCCCCAAAAAAAACCAACCCACCACCATAACATCATATCAAATCAAATCACTTCAACTGAAAGAAAAAGATAAAGAAATCTGGATGTCCTAAAGAACTCCACCAAACAGTACGCGTGGGTTTGGGGATATGGTTCCTACTCTAGATATCAGATTGGAGATAGCAAAGAGTAGAAGGAACAGAAATAAATCTGAAACTTGAGCCAAAGTGGGGCTGGAAGGATATATCAATGAGTTGTTATTATTTACTGGTTTAGTTCATAGACTCTTTCCAAGTCACCCAGCATTAATCTCTATTGGAAACGGGATACTCTGCTAGATTTGGTCTAAGCAATACTATTCTGAATTCCTTTTCCCTCATATTTATAAGCAATTTGTAGATGGTTACAAAGGAAGAGGTTTGAGATACCACACTATAGGCATAAAAAGATTTCAGAAGAGGCAGAGCTACGTTTAAGAATAACAATATTTCTTTTTCCTTGTCCTTGCATTTTATACACAGTTAGACCACTTCACTGCGTGCTGATAAGGTTATTTTACAGCCTACAAATCTCTGAGGAATTATTCAAAAGAGATAACACTCCATAAAAATTCCTGTGTTTGAAAACTTGCACCTAATATGTCCAAGGTGAGAAATCAGCTTGACAGATCATTTTTGGCTTATCCATGAGTCAATGCATGGCTTGTCTGAACACTGACCGATGAACACCACCAGCAAATTGTTCAGCAGAACCGGCCAGAGAAAGGAAATCCCTTCCAAAGGAAAAGGTAGCACGTGCAGTGGGTTTTTGATCCCAACCCCAGGATGAAAGAATGCCAAGAACAGATGTAGATATGGTTCTGGTTTCTTTGATAAGATGCCATTTTTAACAGAAGGAAAGTTGGTGGGTTTTTTTTTTTTTGTTTTGGCTAGCCACCAACATTGATGCAGCCATAACATTCATTAAAATACTTTGTTTTTGTGAAGACAATGTTTTTTTGTCCAAAAACTGATGTGGTTGAAAACAATCATGTCCTTTGTTAGCAACATACCTACCTGACACATTCAGGAATGAAATATTATATCCATTTCTTACATGTAAACCTCCACGAAGCTGTTTTGGGTTTGATTTTTGATTTATTCTCTTCCTTCTTCAAAACACAGATTTTCCTATTCCATAGAAAAACCTACCTCATCGAATTATGCAAATAAGAATCAAGTTTAAATGATAAGCAGTGATTTGATACACTACAAAAAGATGAAGAAACTGATAGCCTTTACATTCTAGTGCACATCTGCCTTACAATTGCTGTGCAGGAATGCTGGGGGGTCTGTCCTCAAACAATTCACATAGAAAAACATTCTCAAAATACCTTCCTTAATCTGTTTGCAATTTATTGCAATTGACTTTGTTACCAAGTTAATGGAATGGGATAAGTGTACCCGTTACAGACGAGTAGTATTATTATTGGAATGTTACTGAAAGTGTCTCAGTAACTTGAGTATTTGAAGGAAAGACAGTAAGGAAAGACAGAAACAGGCTTTACAGTTTCCAGCCCAGTCCTGTCTTTACCTTCCACCCCTACAGAAAGTCCTTGCCTACTCTGGCTGAAGGCACTGTAGACCATTTGACTTGCTTATAGCTTTGAAAATCAAAACACGACCTAAGTCTTCTCTAAAATTCTCTCTTTCTGTCCTTCTGAATTTAGCAAAAAAAAACCAAAAACACAAAGGTCCTTTTTTTGCTGCAAGAACAGTGAATCCCATGGGAAGAATATCAGCATAGCACTGAATGTTCTCCAGGCTTTCTCCACCTGAACCTTGGGTGACTATCTTCCTACACTGCTGCTTACAACAGCTTTGCCAAGCTCCATTGTAATGAGTAATTCTGTCATGTGTAGAGGCATTAGGAATAATTTATGTTTAGTAGCTATAATTTTAAAATGCGTTATTATCAGAGACAAATCGAAACCAGATTTAAACTGAAATAAGAACACACACTAAACTGTGTTCCCTTGTAAACCAGACCTTTAGTTAAAATGATGGAGAGCTTTGCTAAACTCTGAGAAAACAATAAAGATGTAGAAGATCTTAAAAGTTTTGAAAAAAAACCCCAACACATTATTGCTATAAATTAAATGGGGGGGGGAACCTTCATGAAAACAGCAAACCCCATACTTCAAAGACTAGATGCAAAATTCATTGGAAATAGAGGAATTCCACTTTTACTCTAGTCATCTAGTCTATCTTCTCAACAGTGAAGACAATAATCCTGCTTATGAAGAGGATTCATATGCTTTATGCTTTTCCTTAGGCCACCTGTGTATCTGAAAAATCAAGTATTTGTATGAATACTGACTGCGACTGTTCCTACACATGGACAATGTTGCTCCTTAATTACTCACCACCCGGAGTTTAAAACAAGCACTGTGTAATGAGTGCCATAGGGTAACCCATACCTGGGGAATGAAATCTGTCAAAGGGGCTGGTTGGTGGCTGTCCAATTGATGCCTGTTGCCAAGGGAGCCACTGCAAGGGTTGCAGTGACATCTTCAGCTGGGTTGAGTGACACTCCCCAAACTGGAGTTCTGCAGATTGCTTCCACCCAGCTGGCCCATGGCCCTACAGGGCCACCCAGTACGTGCACGATCCATTCCTATTATCTCAAGTTGCATACAAAAGCACTTCCAACCACCTTGCCTAAATACAAAACACTGCATTACACGTAGGAACAGCTTCTCCTGACTGTTTATAGGGGTCTGTATTGCATCTATGCACATTTTGGTCTGTTTTGCAGTAGGAACCACCTGGGTGTCCCAAGGACAGTGTGCTAATCATTGTATTGAAGCAAAGGAACTGGTCTAAGTAGACAAAAAGCTTCCTAGGAAAAATCTTCAGGACAGTCTGGAATTTCCACATGGATAGCTCCTGCACCAAATACTTGGTCAAATATTACTCCAAATACCAGTCAAGTACTTTGCTGTGAAGAGGTCTAGAAGTTCAGTCAGTTACAGAGTTTCCAGTCAGTCACAGTCCCAAAGCAGGCTATTATCTCATCTGTGCAGCTGACAAACCAGGGAGATCCTGGACTACCCAGGCTGTTAATGACTTAAGTGCAGATGTGCACATAGGCACAGTTCTGTTCCATACCTACAATCAAGAGAGAACAAACTCGATTTTTTTTTTTTATAGCTTGAATCCCACAGCTCTTGCCACAAGACAATCTCAGATTCTAAACACCCACATTTAAACCCCTTTCTTATATGGCCGGCCTGCAAGATCCCTCCTTGCCAGAGAGTCACTCCACTTCACCACAGTGGGGCTTGTCCACAGATTCAGCATGTGAAACATCTTCAGCACTGTTTCACAGAAGAGCAGGTGGAACCCTGTGTTGCAAAGGAGAAAATTTGCTCTCACAGCTTGATGGGTAGAGGCTTGTGGTGAAAATGCCACTAGAGATCCTTGATAGCTAAGTTCACCTAGACATAAAGTTGTACTAAACAGAGCACAGGGCACTGCAAAAACTCCATATCCTGCCCTAGTAAGTAAATTGCATTGTGCTTAAGTTGTAAAGTTGTGCTTAAAATAAAGACAACAGTTCTCAGAAGGGCTATAGACAGGAATAGAATCTCAGCCAGCACTGGATTTTGTGAGCAATAACAAGCTGAGGGAAAATATGCCTCACATTTATGAATGGTTGATATTTAAAGGAAAGACAACATATGGCAATTCTTATTTCAGGATTAGAACACGAAGACAGGTTACAGTAGCACCTACGGTGCCTGACTGCTAAGGTGACTCAGGACAGCCATATGACAAAGCAAGAGATCTGTGTCAGTCCTGATTGCTTTTTCCAGTACTACATGTAAATGTATTGGAAAGGTCAATAAGAGACTATATTTGGATTTAACTTCTCCTGCTATTCCAGTTGCAGCTCATGAACTAGGCTGAAAGAGATTTGTGAAGCACTGGACATGTAAAGCATGGGATAAACATGGTAAGATACACAGCCACTTGGGTAATTTAAAATGAGTTTTGTCAAAGTGGATAGCCCCTCATAGGAGACAAGTACATGCATCACATCTGCATCTGCATAAAATGAAGCAATTGCTACTCCACTGACAGTTAACCATACCAATACTGGAGTGACTCCAGAAACCTGAGAATCCATTAAACCTTTGGAAAACAAGTGCGTATTTTTCAATCCGCTGCTGCCAAAATACCATTCTTCTAGTAGAAGAGAAGTTTAAATTCTTAAATAATTTAAAGAATTAAAGTTTACTCCAGGCAGTTGCATACCACAGAGGGTCAGCAAAAGGAATCAACTGTGCCAAAAGTGCTACATAACCTGAGATTTGCAGACATCAGAATGACAAAAGATGAAGGTACTCTGTGTTTCTATAAATTAACAGAAAAATAATTTAATCTTGTCTTCCCACATTAATTATAAGCTTTGTTTTTCTTCAGCTCTAACTACTGCTCCAAATAAACACAAACCAAAACAAACATCTCCAGGCTGCTGGTACCAAAATGGAGCTGTTCTGTATAGAGATAGAAGTGTCTGCTGTACCAGAAGAAACTTGGAAAGACTTCTCTTTCATTAGCAGCACCAAATTTGTATCCCATGTAAGGCACTGGATCTAGATTATTTCAGATTCTTTTCATCCTCTACAAGCAAGAATCTCAGATTCATCATAGAATGGCAGGGGTTGGAAGGTACCTCTGGAGATCACTGAGTCCAACCCCCCTGCCAGAGCAGGATCACCCAGGGCAGGACACCCAGGAACAGATCCAGGTGGGGTTTGAAAGTCTCCAGAGAAGGAGACTCCACAGCCTCTCTGGGCAGCCTGTGCCAGGCTCTGTCACCCTCACAGGGAAGAAGTTTTCCCTCATGTTGAGGTGGAACTTCCTACGTTTCTATGTGTTCCAGATTGTGACCATTACTTCTCATCCTATCCCAGGGCACCACTGAAAAGAGCCTGGCCCCTTCTACTTGACACCCACCCTGCAGATATTTCTAGACATTAATAAAATCCCCAAGGCTCCCCAAGGCAATAATCAGATTTTCTAGATTAAGACTTATTTGCCATAGGTTTAAACTTCTCTGCAATGCTTTCAGTAACAACACAGCAATCTGCACCCCTCCATTTTTCCTGAAGTCACATGATTCCTACCCCAGCACCTTTGATCCTCAGCTTGGATTTGCCCTGCTACCCATTAGCAGAACTGCTGCTATTCCCAGCAAAGATAATTATTTCATCTAACTGTGCAGAGCAACTGAAGTTCCTGTTCAATGCACAGATTTGGGTACTTAAAAGGGGTAGTAAACAAGAGATACGTTTGCAGAGCAATGGAATTAAACCGTCTTCCAGCCCCCCTTCCAAGGACATAAAAACACTTGCTCCCACCTTTGCTGTGCCGTGGGATTTGGGTCTTTTTTTACAGGTATGAATCTGGGTGATTGTTTAAATAAAACACTACAATTGGGCGATTCAGTCCAGCTGGCACCCTGTCTGGACAAAAGTGTATTTCAGGTTGAAAAATTATTCAGCTTTCTTTGAGAAGGAAGTTGGCATCTTTTCTACTCCATTATTTTTTTCCAGAACTCGTTTTTGCAGCACCAGTTCCCAAGACTTTTCTTCTACCACAACCTGCAGTGAAGACTGGGCTATGATATTTACTAAGCATATATGCTCACAGCAAGAGACTCCTCATTTCTGCAGGATGGTTTTTGTGACTCCATTTGCTTTTGAGTACAAAGCTGTGGAAATCTTCACTTCAACACAAATCATTTCCCAGATAGTTATGCCAAGTGGTACTTTCTACAGAAAATTGTTCTGTTTTATGTAAACTGTACAAGCATTATGTGCTGCTCTCCTGTTTAAGGTGGCCCTGTCAGGGCACAGGCTTTTTGAATAACCTATTTTCTCTTGCTGTTATCAATACCATGGACGAAAGCCACTTGCCTTTTCCTGAATAAGTATTGCCTTATTACTGTCACTGTAGGAAGCCCCCGTGATTTTTACTATATACAGATGCCAAATTACTAACCAAACATTGATTTGTGTTTTGCTCCCCATAAACAGACTAACTGCAGAAGCAGCATGCCCTTCTCACTGCTGCAGGACTGACACAATCAGGACTGCCAGGAATTGTACTCAATCATACTTTGTGCATGTTGTGCATCTCTTTTTTTGATGGTTCTAGGCATATTTATCTCAGCTTGCAATTTACTCATGTCAGGCTATAACCCAGCAGCAGATAGTCTGCCTCTTCAAAATATTATTTTACTTACAGAGAACTGGCAATTTTCCTTCTTTAGTTTTTACCCAAACTCTGCTGATTTATCTAAAGCCTGTTTATGGACCTATTAAGTCCTTATTTGCACCACTCCTCCTTGAACCTCCACTCCCACTCCTCCTTCTGCCACTGTAAGCAATGCACACACTGATATACCCTCTGTCTCAAGGCAGAAACATAAAGTGGAGCTGTGGAAAATGAACTCCCACCTTGGGGGACATTTACTTTCCCTCTCAAATCTCCCAGAGCATTGTCATCTACCATGAAGAAGAAATAAAGGGGCTGGTTCTTTCACTTTGCATCACTGACCATCCAGGAAGGTGAGTGTCACAGTTTAGGGTCAGGGTGGCCCCTTAGACCTATAACAGCTGCCCTCTGTTAACCCCCCCCCCTCCCCAAAGGGAAAGGGAATAAGGGAGAGAGACTCAGCGACTGGAAAAGAGAACTAGAGCAGCTTTAGTGAACATGAAAATAATAATCATAAAAAATGAATAGATACAAATATATACATAGCCACTGTTGAGCCCAACCCCCCTGATGGCCATTACATCACCGTCACCACTGGTGCTGTGGAGCAGGCACTGGGAGAGTCCCAGAAGCAGGTGGGAGCTGAGTCCAGGAGCTGGACCAGATCCAGGAACACATGGGTCAGGATTGAAGGCAGAACTGACAGAGTCCTCCTGGGATGCTGGCCAGTGAAGAAGCGAGGAAGAAGCTGGAAGTGCTGAGCAAAGCCAGGGGAGACCCTCCTGACCCCTCAGCTTTAACCCTACTATGCCATACATGGGCTGGGATCCCTCGCTGGCCAGTTTGGGGTCCCCTGTCCTGA
>JANIJG010016196.1:0-29896 GCA_024611175.1 Megaceryle torquata
AGCTGGACAGAGCCTTGTGTACCCTGATCTAGTTGAGAGGCATCCCTGCCCATGACAGGGAGGTTGGATTAGATGATTTCTAAGGTCCCTTCCAATCTAGGCCATTCTGTGTTTCTGTGATTCTGTGATTCTGTGATTCTCTCTTGAAGTATTTATTGATCCCCTGCCACTACCCCACCAGCTAGCCACTCTACACTTTCAGAAGACACAGCCATCTTCATGTTTCCCATGCCTCTCCCATATGGTGCATTTGTTCTCTCAGCCCATACAACGCCCACATATATTTTGTTCCCTATGGCCACAAGTGGTCTTTACACATACACTTCTCATGAAGAACTGTGAGATAGCCTGAGCTATGATCTAGCTCAGTCTGGTCTCTAGTGGAGATGCCTCATCCAAGAGAGGAGGCTTCCCCTCTGTTCTGGAGTAGGCAGCGCCTCTTGCAGCCCACAGTGAAGACTCTCAGGATACCCAAGGACAAAGCACCCATGTGCCAAAGACCTGGAGTGACCGTGCAATGCAGACACACTTGGACGTCCTCTGAGAACCAGTCTGTAAGCAGTGCTCCGAGCTCTCCAAGGTCTTGTTCTTGATGCTGATAGGAAGTCACTCTGCTTATACAGGGGAGGTTAGTGGAAATACTTGGCATGCACTTCAGCTGTTGATAAGGCTGGACTATCTGCCAATACACATTGTGCCTCTCCCTCTGTCTGACTTGGAGTGGTCTACAGTTCTCATCACCATCATGTGTCAACACCTGTGCCTTCTGGCTCCTTCCTCTTGCCCTACCCTTTGTACATCTTGGATTAGAGCTGCTCAGTTGGCCCAGCAAATGGCCAAGACCCCGATACCCAGGTCCTGCAATATCTGGCTGCTTTGGGAATGGAACTGTGGAGAATATCACAGAGGCAGACAGTACTGCTTGCAACTGCCTTCAGGAATAGGGATTCACTGGTAGAAGTGTACATCTAACCATTGTGTTGGGCAGAGGCATATAATGGGTGTCCTTCCACTATTGCAAGCTCGAGGTGACAGAGAGCCATCCTAATTAGGGGCTACAGAGATGACGCTTCCATGGAGAACAAGTTTTATTTATGAGCCAGATTAGGAGGCATTAATTGCTTTCTCTCCTGGTTTCTGCTCAGAAAGGTACAGTAATCACAGGAACATTTTTGACATTGTTGACATAGCTTCCCAGCCCTCCTGCTGAGAAACAGGGACTCTTGCATACTTCAAAAGGGCTTAAAGGCTCGGGTTGTGCCACCACAGTAGTAGTGCCGATCTAGGACTGGGGTGGGGGGAATTTGCATTAGAAGGATTAAATACCAGGGCTATTGTGGAATTTTAAACTGATGTTTTCCGGCTGACCACAGGCCCAGAGCTTGTGTGTGGCATGTTTGAGCCTCCAAAGTGCTCTTGATCCTCTGATCTTTTATTTCATAACATTTCTCCCCACTCTCTCCCTTCAAATGTATTTTACTTCTCTTTTGGCTGCTGAGCAGATACACATTATCAAAAGAACATGTTGAGTTGACAGTACTGAGAGCAGTCTGAAGCTCAGGAAAGCATTCTTTGCATGTATTGGAAACACTGAGCATCTGGATTACTCTTTTAGTGCTGGGCCCTAGAATAACAACAAAGTTAAGACAAGCTCCATTCTTACCCAAGTGTCCTGTAAAGCTTTGCCACAGTCCTGCAGAAACACTGTCTTACATCACATTACCTTCTGAGATGAGTCTCTTGCTTGTGGTTCATATAAAAACCTCCTGTTTTTTATAGCAGGATGCTAAATGAGACGTTTCTTGCAGCTACTTCAACATAATGAGGTCTCTGCTGAGACAATTCATTTCCAAAATCATCAGTCCATTATATTCCTGGCATTTCTCAAGTACTTCACTCTGCAGGTAAGAGATTGATCCTGTGAGGATGCTCAGCCTCTCACACAACTGGATCAGTTGTGTCCCTGTGCCAACCTGCCATTCAGCTGTCATTAGACACAGGCTCGGGCTGCACACAGATTTCACGCTGTGCTAGCAAATGGCTTCTTATTAGGACCTTCAGCTACTCTGGGTTAGGTCTCAGAGTAGCCACCCCCCAGCATGGCACTCTGTAAGAAAAACATGGTTCTTGGCAGGGAAAAATGTCTGGGGCTGAAGTTTGGGGCTATTTATTTTTGCTCTGCACAGAGGTGAATACTGAGCCTTCCAACATTAGCCTTGCCACGTGCAGCATCCCAAAGCCGTAAGAGACTTGCCTTGGCTTGCCTTCGAGGCAGACACTGGAAGCTGGAAAGGGTCCATCTTGGCCCTTAGAATGCAGCATTGTGGTTCAGTGTCTGAGATGGATCTGGGATGAAGGCACATGCCCCTGCAGACTGGGAGCACACGGGGAGTCTCACTGCCTGCTCCCCCAACATCACAGCCAGCAAGCATCTCTCCACAGGATGGGGTGTGACAGCTCCATGAAAGCAGGGGCCCACAGCCTGCTCCCAGCTCACCTTTAAATCTGGCTGCCTCCTCAGAGCACGGCCCTGTGGTTTACAGGGCATAGGCACCCTCTGTAAGCAGAACCAGTCTCTTTCCACTGTGATGTGATACTTCATGGCCAAAGGCCTCAGTCAGTGCCAGCTAAAATTGTTGAGGATCTAATATGAAAATATATCCATACATGTGCTTTCTAAAATCACCCTTCCTGGTGTTTCTAGTAGTTATTATAATTCAGTGAGGACTTGGCAACTCATTGAAGCTAGCATTTTCATTTAGTCTGATGCAGCAAAGTATTAAAGAGCAGTCACTAAAGATCTTGGACCAGTTACACAGGGAGGTAGCAAGGGTATTTCAGCTTTTTCCCTAGAACCATGACTCAGCTTTACAG
Source organism: Megaceryle torquata (assembly GCA_024611175.1). Classification (NCBI taxonomy): domain Eukaryota; kingdom Metazoa; phylum Chordata; class Aves; order Coraciiformes; family Cerylidae; genus Megaceryle; species Megaceryle torquata. The sequence goes on from JANIJG010016196.1 coordinate 2,875, forward strand.
CCCATCCCCTACAGACCAGTCTTCCCAGAATGATGGCTGTACCACAGCCAGCTATCCCCTCATTATGCCTCCTCACACATCTCAGGATGACTCCTCAGTGGGACACTGAGAGCTCTGTCATGGAAGCAGTTGTAGCTAAAGGCTTCAAGAGCAGGTGTACTCTCATCTGCATTTGACATATGCCTGTTAATTATTTACATAGTACGAGAGGTGTACTTGATGCTAGACAAACAGCAAGCAGGATCAGCCTCTTTCCCCGAGGAGCCTTCCATGCAGATTATGCAGATACGAGCAGGCAAGGCAGGATCAGGAGTGAAGGAGGGAGCCAACCATGCCATATTGATAAAAGGAAAGACAAAATGTGCAAGCCATTTAGAGGAACTGGAAGGAGAAACAAGAAAACAAAACAGAACAGAAAGAGGCAACAGAGATGTCAGAAATACCAGAGTAGACATTACGAGCTTAAAAAAAGCACAAGTCCTGCCCTGGCCACCATATCTTGCTTATGCAGTAAGGCTGTAGGAAGCTGGGAGTGGGCAGTCCTAGAGATGGAGTAGAAGGGGCTGCCATGAATTGTCCTTTTGCAATATGCAGTGTGCAATATGTTCTGGATGTGCATCATGAAACGATAAACTGGAGTTGGGGAAGTACAGGCATGACAAGACCTACACCAGGCTTCCTGTACAGACCAATATGGTCCTGTGTATTTGGGACCACTGTCTCTCAGTAGTGTTAATTATATCCTTGTGTCACCCTTCCATCTAGGAAGGGGGGCAGGAAAGCACCAATGCTACTACAAAAGGGGCATAAAGTCACCACCTCACAGGAGACAGAGCCCACAACCCAGACTGCTTCTTGTGGACGCAAACTGTAAGGAGAACTGCTGACAAAAAGGGGTCCTTCAAATCAATAGGCAACTGAATGGCTTTTTAATTCACAGCCTGATTCAATATTCTGCTGGAACAAGGGTAAGTCTCCATTTGATGGTGCACTTAGTCAGACACCTTTTTGGAATCCTGCACAGACCACATCAGACCATAAAATTTCTCTCCTCCTTGCCAGGATGCACTTACACATTGGCTGCTTTAATGGTTGAGGTGGCATTTTTATTTTAAGCACTCCTTTTCATTGGCTTTCTGTAACCTTCTGAAACCATTTGGAACTGTTTTGTTGGAGTTTTTTTTTCCCCTGGGCTGAAATTTCTCACGCTCATGCTCAGCCCTGGGTGATGAAAGTTTGACAATTATCTGCTGTTGCCAGTGTCTCAACTCAACAAAGGGGTGATTTTGGGCTGGAACAACTGGAACACCCTGATACACTGCTTGGAAGAGGCATGGAACAAATTATACCTGCTCGCTTACTCCACACACTCTAATTTGTGGATTCCTGGATGTCACTTCATCACCACCTCAGCACCCAGGCAGCACCCAGTGTCCAGAACACTGTCCTTGATTCAGTCCATGCTAGTTGCTGATCCCACTTTCATGAGGTCCTGCTATAAGGCTTACCCATTCAAGTAATTTCATTTAGGAGACATCAGCAAAGTGGTTGATACTATTAATCACAAACAAAATCAAACAGAGCCCTCAGGCTTAGCAAGCCAAGTCATTTCAGGGTTGTGCTGCTTTCATTAACTTTTTTTTTTCCCTTTAGCACAAACCTTGCTAACATATAGCACCTGATTTTGCAGAGTGTCCATCCTTTTCCCAGTGTGCCCCCACTAACTTCTAGCACACAGTACACAGAGTTTGCTTTCAAATCCCATAGGACTAATGGGCCTATTCACAAGATTAAGTGCTGCCCAGTGCAGTTTCCAGAGCTAACTTGACTGCAGCACAAGATCTGGGGTTCCTCTGGGTGTGGGAAAGTGAGTTACTTCTGTGTAGGTTCTTCAGACTGCCCTGCTCTCTTTTGTTCCCTTTTTTCAGGGTCTCTTCACCTCACCTTTTACACTCCACTACACATGCTAGTGCCAGGAGACCCCTTCAACAACATCCTCCCCTTCTTGCAGCTTAGCCTTTGGCAACATGATCCCAGCTGGGTACTTCATCTCTCTACCCCACTGATAGCTCAAGATCAGTCAAGGGTGACATCTGAGATCACATCCTACCTTACATGGCCCCTGTGTGCCCTGCAAATGTTAGGAAGAGCCCTGCTGGAGAAGTCCATGAAAGGCAACACCAGGCAGTGGCAGAGGACTTTTCATCTCATTTCACCCTGTGAAAAGCCCAGCTGAGCAGATATTTAAACCCAAATGTCTGTGAAGGGAGGAAGGGTTTGAAAGCCTTGAACCTCTTGAAAGTCATTAAATAGTCTGAAAGTGATGTTGGTACTGGTTAGCATGGCAGGGAAAAGTATCCAAAACCAGGCTAAAGTCAGAAGAAGGCCAGAGCACATCTATGCTCCCCTTACCCTTTCTTGGCACCCTCCACTGCCTGGAGCACCCACTGAGGGGGCCTGCTGGGAAGCACATCAGTTTTGCAAAGAGAGGGCTATTAACTTTGAATAATCAAAAGGAGTATTCAGGAGGCCAGCAGGTCTAGAGGGAGGGAGGGCTGGGGTGAGCAGGGTAGGACGGGGTGCTGGTTCAGCCGGGGAATGGGGGAGTAAAATATCTCCAGTGTTGGCCAGTGAGGCTTTGCTTTCCCTTTATAGCAGCCCTGTCAGCTGAGTGAGAGACACTACAGGGAAAGCTGAGTTTAAAGGGGGGGGGGGGGGGGGAACAGCAAACGTTGGCCTGCAAAGTCAATGGTAACTTAACACCCAGCTGACATTTTTGGTTGGCAACAGGATAGACATTTAAATCATAACCTTCTCTCTCCTATACTCCTCCTCCCCACCAAAAATAAATAAATAAACCCAGCAGCCCCTGTTTTGGCCTGCCAAGAACTTGGAGCATTTGCTGTGCACCCCCTGAGACTCACACTGGGCACCGTCAGCTGAGTCTTTCCTTCACATCAGACTGCTCTCTCCCTTCCAGATTTTGGAAGGGTGTTGAGGACTAGGTGTCGTCGGCGAGGCTGGCCCCAGCTGTTGGCTGGGACCCGAGTGTGTGTCCCTGGGTTGCTGTGCAACCAGAGGCACAAGGCAGAGCGTGGCAGTGCATACGTGCTGTTTTGCCCATGAGACAGCCAGGTCATACCAGCCTCTGTGACCCCCAGCGCAGCACACACAGGCTCTGCATGGGCTGGTGGCCTATCAGGGGAGAGCAGGAGGACAGGGCAGAAGTTTGGGAAGAAAGTGAGAAAGATGGGGAAGGAGAAAAAAAAAACGTATTTTTGAGTCTCAAGCAGTGCCCTTTAAGAATGGCCAGGATCTGACACCAAAGCCTTTTCCACTTGAAACTGATGCCTGAAGCAGAGGTGAATCCTACAACCCACCCGCTCTCTGCAGGTTACAGAACCGTTGTCTCTCAGCCCCTCAAGCCTGCATTCTTTCTGTGAACTTGTTCAGACCCTGGAAGAAATGGAGCTTACTGAAGAGCCATCTCCTGCTCAGTGCAAATTGCTCCAAATCCTCCAAATCTTATGTTCTGTCCCCTCATCCCACTGTGGAGGACAGAGGATCATCTCCAGTGTCAACCTTACCCACTTTCTCTTGAAGGAGTGCCTTCTCCTTGCATGTGGCACTGAAAGGCAGCTCTTTCACCAAAGAGTCTCTTTGTCAGATTTTACATCTCTGATTTCTGTTTTCACCCTCTGTCTGTGGGTCCTAATCCACAAAGCAATGAATTCAGGGGGAAAACATCCATCAGCTGCAAGGACCATTGAATATTCCTGATACCAATTAGGTTCTAATTTGTCTAGTCTTATTATTCACATATGAGTCCTGAAGTTGAGATTCCCAGCAGTAAATGTAAATTTTTCTCCCTCCCTGCACTTGGGTTTCAGTGTTTTTCATCAAATTAAATAGCCTGCCTTGCAATTCCATGGCTGCAGCCCCTGCCTGACATCACTGGGCTGGATGTAGCAGAGAAAAGCCCTGTCTTTGGGAAGGGGGAAGCAAGAAGTGAAGCTAGCTTAGATGAAAACATGTGAGTTATGAAATGTGCAGCAGAGAATTATCCCCAGACCCCTTCCAATAGGATGACCTCCAAGTGAACAGCAGGAAAAAGGTGCCAACAGAGTTGTCAGCAAGGAACCTTTGCTAATATCTGTGGCAAGGTCTGTGTGCTTTCAGGAAGCTGTCAGGGGTGGAGGTATAGCTGATCCTCTGTCCTCCACAGTGGGATGAGGGGACAGAACATAAGATTTGGAAGATTTGGAGCAATTTCCACTGAGCAGGAGATGGCTCTTCAGTAAGCTCCATTTCTTCCAGGTTCTGAATAAGTTCATAAAAAGAATGCAGGCTTGAGGGGCCGAGAGACAACGGTTCTGTAAACTGCAGAGAGCGGGTGGGTTGTAGGACTCACCTCTGTTTCAAGCATCAGCCTAATTCCCCTTGAAATGTGCAGGCCATTTGTCAAAAATGATAAGAAGAGAAAAAAGAGAGGTGCAGACAAAGACCTTAGTGATGCCCAATATAACCATGGAATCAGACCTCCCTAGGTTCCTTTGCATATCAACATGGCTGATGGGGAGCTCAGGGCAGGATTGCAAGTCCAAGAGACTTTAAATTGAGACTGTAGTCCAAAAAATGCCTAAAGACTAACCTGCTGCCAAATGCAGGTGCTGACTGTGAATACTAAAGTGGAAGATGCTGCTTTAGAGAAGCTGAGAGCTGAATTCTGTTCCATTCTCTCCCTTATAGTGCAGTGGCAGGAGAGCTGCTTAGTGCAGCCCAGCCTTTCAACTGCTAGTCCCTGAAAGTGAGTTCCAAAATATATGTGGAGCAGCCCTTTTCAGAAGCTCAGTGCATCTGGCTGAATAGTGTCAGATGTCCTCAGAGCTATTGAAAAGGCATTCCAGCTGCCTAACTCTGGGGTTTTTTTTTCAGCCAAATTTGAGGTGAGGAGGATGGAAAAGCTTGGTTTCACTTGTTAGCAAGTCCTCCAGTTCATACCCAGTGGAGAGAAGCAACTAGCAAAATTTAGGATGACTACAGCAGAAGACAATAGAGACAGAAAATTGGTCTGTTAGCAGATTTCCACCCATTCTTTTTGTAAGCTCATAAATAAATATCTCTTTAATGTCACTGTTTGTTTTTATTCTTCCTGAAAATGCTCCTCCTATTATTTTTACCTCATCACTTGGCTCTCTTTGTAATCCCTCTGGTACATTCTTTTCTTAAAACACATCTAGTCTGAACTGAAGAAAGGTCACAATTCATGGCCACGTGATAAGACATTCAAGACATCTCTGTTAGGACCTGGAGTATGGTGAGTTATGGCATAGGATTATGGGTTGTGTCACTGACTGAATGGAAACAGGAACGGGACTGTGCTTCTTTTTGCCCATCAGGCACGTCTTACTTTCAGGAGCAGTGGACAACAGATCCTAGGTAATGTCTTTTTCCTCTGTGACCATTTAAATCTGAGCAGCCTTTTCTTTCTGCATCAGTTTTGTACAACCTTTAGCTTATATTCACCCCCATTCGGGGGATGTTTTGATAATGAGCTTCATATGCCATTGGGCTTTGCCTTACAACCTGAGTGGATCAAAGGTGCTGCTGCGTGGGCGAAGCTGCATGATGGAAGCAGGGGCTCTGAGAGGAGGTAGACTATGAGTGTGCAGGGCTGTACTCAGGTGAATGCCACTCAGATCAGTTAATGGTCCTAGCTGTCCCCATCAGAGAGAGCATCTTGGTCCCTGCATCTATAGGAGCTGGCTTCATGAACTAAACCCAGCTCAGGATCTTTGCCTGTAGAGTCCAAAATGGTTCCTTTCTTGCCTCCCTCCTTCCAGCTCCCTCCCTGTAATGAACACCACCCCAGGGCCAGTGAGATGGCAGAGCTCCCAAGGGAGTAGAAATCTCAGACATTTGGAGACAACCTGCTGCAGAAAGGGGTTTGAACACCCCTTGAGAACCCAGGGGAGCAGAGGATCCACTCAGCCTGTCTAGGGACCAGACTACTACTTTCAAGTCCCTTCAACATTTAAGTAAACGTTGCTCAAAGACCCCAGTGGGCTGTCTCTTATAAGACATTCTCATGATGTTCTCCAGGCACAGCTGCTCAACAGAAACATATCATTTGACCTTAACAAGAGCAAATGAGTTTGTACTTCCCACTCCTTTAACTGTCTCATTTCTGGCTAGTCAATGTGCCAACAGATACTGGTATTCAAACTCCCATTTATTTACAGAGAGTTTCACTGGCAGGGAGGAGACATCCTCATGGCAGAGGACTCTTGTGGGGGTCCACAGTGGAATTCTGAACTTGGTATTTTCTGAGTTATTCTCATGTGAACACACTCCCAGAGGAGAAAGTGACACAAAATCAATTGCACAGATCAATACTTGTACTGATATATTTCCTGGTGACAGGCCAGATGGCCAATTGAAGGTAAACAAAGTCTGAACAAAGTCTGAGAACAGCAAGAGGTTCCAGATGGGAACCAGAAGTTCATAGCTCATCAGAGCCATCTCCATGCACACATTACAGGTACCAACCAAACACTAATAAATGATTAACAGGGCTGTTGTGCATTAGCCTCAGTTTTTGGTTTCCTCACTCTATTTGTGGGTAATTTTAAAAAAAATGGCAAATGATAGAATTCTGTATTTATACAAATTAAGTAGATATTCAGCTCTCTGTGGACCTCATATAATCCTGAGAACCCTGTTTCCACCCCTCCCCAAATGCCTCAGACCACAGATGAATCCTTTTGGTTGAAGGCTGCTCAAATGCAATTCCCTTCAGAGTCCATCCAAAATCTTAAGCATCCAACTCTTCCCTGAAGCCCTAGAGAGTAATGCAGCAACCCCCTTCTTCCTTCTGTGAATGGGACGATCTTTATCTTCAGAGTCCTCAGTTCTTTGTACAATGGGAAGAGAGATGAGCTTCCTGGGGAGAGAAGCTTTTGCTTATAATGAAGAGATGATACAAGGAAATCACCTGGGTTTATTGCCACTTTCAGACCCTCCTCCCATGTTTCCACTTTCCTTTCACTTCCTGCATCTTTCACCTGGTGGGTAGTCTGGACATTCATCTGCCATTTCTGCCTCTCAGTGCATTTTCCATGCCTGCAGTGCTACAGCACTATAATATCAGAAATATTCTTTCTTTCTTGGGTGCTGCCCACTCTTTTACACTTCATCATACAGTCACACTATGAGACCTGTATCAGGCTGAAGGGGGGAAAGTTCACCTCCTGGACAGCCTCCATCTATTTTGTCAGGTACCAACCCTGGCTTTTGATAATGGCCTGAAACTGATGTGACTCTGAAATTCAGCTATGACCAGATATAGCACAAGTGATCAGAAGTATCTGGAGCTGAAATCGGTCTTGCTCCTTCTATTCCAGCTGGGATCTTCATAGGCTCCCACTTTAACACAGGCATTTAGATCTAGAGAAAAACATTGGTCAGGCCCCCTAGAGCAAGAGTGAGGAGAGCACCAAAGAAGACTGAATGCTGGGATCCCTGCAGAGCACAACATCTCTTCACCAGACACCTTCATTCTCATTAGCTGACCTTCAGTTCCCCCATCCAGTAATTTTATTCATTATACAATAGGAGGATTAGACAGTGTCTCACGGTTGGCACGCTCTGATGGGCATTAATACCTGCTGGCACAGAAGCAGGCACGTGCCAGTACTCCTCTGTGCTAATGAAAAGGCACAATTTCCACTTCCATTTCAGCACACACTGAGGTTTCCCGAGAGCCAGCATTGGTCTTTTTGTCCAGGAGAACATCTGCTGCTGTCAGTTCTGACTTGCAGCTCCAGTAGTCCTGCTGCTTAGGGCAATGGCTACCATCATGAGCTGGATGAGGTCAGACTGGACCCCTACAGAATTATTGTGTGGCCAGGTCTTGTCAGGACTGTGTCACACAATGGAGACTTCCAGTGGCATGTTGCCTTCACATATACTGGGGCTATCCTGGCATCCCTCAGGGAACGGAGTGAAAAGTTGCACCAAGACAGACTAGATGGTGCAGCTACTCACTACTTTTGGATTCCCGCTGTGTGGTTTGCTTTAAAATTCCTCCTTTTGCGTTCCTCCAAGTTGTGGAAGAGCTTCTCTGTCAAAAAAGGCTGGGGCAGTTCATCTGCAGTACTCTAGGAACTCCATCACCATGACTCCTTTTATGAGCTCTGCCATCCTGTTGAACCCTGGGTAAGTGATGGTGATGGAGAGCTGAGAGAACTGGAAGGATTTACCTGCAACACTTGTATATAGCCCTGCTGCTATGCCCCCACCCAGAGGAACTTGCCTCTGGGATTAACCTTCAGGCAGAGCAGTGAATAATGCTTGACTTGGAGGGAAGACAGATGGAAAGAGCTGTCAAAAAGTGCTGAAGAAGCCACAGAAGAGAGAAATCCTGAACTCCCTGTTCTACAGCCCAGCAGCAAGAAGACAGCCCAGAACACTGCACATGACCTTACTGTCATTTTACCAGATTAGCTGGAACTCCCTGTCTCAATGTGCCATGGGGCACAAGAGCTAAGCAAGACTGTTTTTTAAAAGGTAGGTAGTATTTATAATAGTCTCCAAATGTTGTGTTGGAATAGTAACTATTTAAAACATGTCAAACTTCCAAAAGAAAAACATCCTTTATTGCTTCTGATAAACTGATTTCAAGGCCATGGTGCTGAGAAGGAATTTGCCCCCAGGCTGACTTGGTCCAGAACCTACCACTGCAGAGTATCTTGCAGGATTTCTTTGGAGGAACTGATAATAATCACACCTGGACTCAGAATGGACATTGGAAATATGCAGTCATTAGGCTGATTTAGATGTCTACTATGATCAGAATGGACAGCATCTGTCCACCTGATCCATGAATATTTATGTTTCTGACCTAGCTGTGATGTATGGGAAAGAATGGAGTACTAAATGCAGAAATGGCCATGACAGGTACTAGCGTGGAGGGGTTCATATCCTGCAGGTAACAGGTCTAATCTTGTATGGCAAGGCAAATTTAAAGCAATGCTCCAAGGCTATTAGCAGCATCCTGGTGCTGCTGCAGCTCAGTATGACAGACAGTGGGTTGTTTGAAGCCTTTGTGAATAGGACCATCCACACACACATGCTTGTTGACAACCTTCCACCCCCAGCAAGTCTGGGGGCATGAAGACTTTCTGCCCAGCTCTTTGGGTGTGGGATTTTTTTTTTTCAGTTCCATGCATGCAGCTCTGCAATTCAGGCCCTGCAAACAATAGTTTGGCCACTCCAAGAGCAGTGAGCATGAAAGGGGCGTGACTGGAGCGGCTCAATTCCCAGAAGCCAGGCCAATTCTCTGATGGGAGCTCAACCAGCATCTCTGCTGAGTGTCCAGGAAAGTGGTTTTGGCAGCCTCTCTGTAGATGGTTCCAGTTCAGGAGAAACTGCTGGTGGATTTGGGACAGACAGCGTGCAAATCACAGCTGCATGCAGCCAACAGCACAAGCCCTCTTTGCCAGAGACACTCCTCCAGCATGCTTGATCTTGACTTTTTATTTGCCACATTGCATTGTTCTTGGGTGTCAGCCCCTTTCATTCCCCTCTGCCCCGGCAGCATTTCATTGCCACATCTCCACTCTGCCCAAACCTTTCTTTGCTTCCCAGCTCTTTCCCCCACAAAAGGATTCCTCTTTCTTCTCTGCTTCAGACTCACACGTCCCCTAAAAAACACCCTAATCTGAGTGTTTCCTAATAGAAGCACAGTGAATATAGGAAATGTTTTTGCTTAAATAAAATGCTCTGCTACTAACCTGCATGAGACAAATATCCTCTCCTGTAAATTCTTTGGGACATTCTACCTCTCAGAGAGATTTCCCCAGCACAAAGCCACTGTGTGCAGCTCAGTTGCAGTTAATAAACAAGAACTATGAACCGAGCTTGCAAGGGTTGAAATGGTAAAACTGACCTTACTGGAATAAGTTCATTCCCCTTTGCAATTATCTGGTGACAGACTTCACCTCAGGCTGAATAAATATAGTAGTTCAGTTTCCAGAGCTCCAGTTACTATTTCATAAATGGTGCTCAGTTGTGACTTGGCCCAGCTTCAAACAGGGATGCGTAGGTTAGCTCTGATTGATTTGCTCTTTAGGTAAAAATTAGAGTGGATACAATCCCAGGATTGCAATCCCTATGTAGAGCATGATGTCTCTGAGATCAAGAATGTGGCTTTGGACCTCGAGCTGATATCTGGGCTCTGACACCAACTCAGAAGGTGATCTTCACAAAATCACAATTCTTCGGGTTTCCTGAAGGAAAAGGAGGGCATCATACTGTAGTACCAGAAGACTTTCTTCCCCTTTCTTGCAACCAGTAGACAGTCTTATTTCTATCATTACATTTAGGGTCATCTTCAGGTGGGATTTCTTCCAGTGGAGGATTTCCTTCCTAAAAGCACTATCATCAAGTGCTCACAAGCATTGTTTTGATGGAGGGCACCATAGACATCTAGCTACTAAGCAATTCTCTGATGAAACAAAGCTTTCCCTGCATAGTGCTATTTGGACCAGACAGTAAGTATGTCAGCAGACGCCTAGAGATTATAGATATCATGTTTGAAATAAGTCAGGAATGAGCCTTCATACTACAGTGACTATCAGTTCCTAAACCATGAGTCAACACTGACACAAACATAGTTTTTTTAACTCTATCTTCATTGACATTCAAAAAAACCTGTAACTAACAACACTTCTGCACAGCTGCCTAAGTCCAGAACCAGTGGGGACCAAGGACAGCTGAAGGATATGCTGGTGGAAGCAGGGCTGAAAAATCTCTGGACCAATTGAGAAGTCCATTGCAGCTCAGGCAGGAAGCCAGATGATGGAGCTGTAAAAGGCATGGAGTTGGAAGAATGGTGGAGTTGTTCTAGATCTGGACAGAGCAGCGGCAGCAGCAGCAGAGCTGCATGTGAAGTGATGTGGAAGGGATGCTGTCAGGCAGAGCTGTGGGCAGAAACACTGCATGTGCTGGGCTGCAGACAGGCCAGAGCTGCAATTGGCCTCTCACCACTGTCAGCAGCTGGCAAGGGCACAAAGGGAAAGACAAGGCATCATGGACAAGATCGCAAAACCCACCACAGATACATGCAAGGAGCATGGACATCTTGAGTCATTAAGGGAAAGAGATATTAAGGTGAGGCTTCATATGTCCAGGCTTCACACAACAGAGTCACCACCTCACAACAGTCCTCCCTCCAGCCCTGCTGAAGGCAATGCAAGGACTCAGTGGAGCATTTCTGCAGGCCTCGGAGCTATTCACAGTTCAGAAACATCTCTGGGGACAGTGGCAGCTCTGCAGTCTCTCCATGGAAGCCTGCTTTGCATAGGACTGGCTGTTTGAGAGTCCAGTAACTGCACAGGAGGCCAGGGCATGTGTTTAGCTCCCACAATAGGGAAGTGCATGCTCTGCCTGAAGTGTGGCCAGCCTTCTGCTTCTGCAGAAGGAAGAAATGAAATGGATTGTGTGAAGGAGACATGAATGTTAAAAATGCTCTGTAGAATCCTGTCTAGAGATGTTTACTGTAAATACCACAATGAGTGCACCACATCACTTTTGGCACAACTGGCTTTTGGTTTTTAGGCATACTTATTGTTGATAAAAATTCAGAGACACTGACACAGTCTCAAAGTTATCCAGAGAGACCCAAAATATCCCATGGCTGGCAAGATGAAACAAAAGCTTTGATGCACTAAAGACGCCTCAACACCAGCAGAGTTGCAATTCCTTAGGTTACAGCAACCACGGGACAACCCACCCATAATGGCCACTAAGCCTCCATGCAGACCCAGCAAGTGAGATCTGCCCTGCAGGGACAGCCTCAGCATGGAGACAGCCATTGATCACCCATGGCCCCAGGTACTGGCAATACCACCATCCCTCTGGGCCCTGTGGTCCCCTTGGCTGACAGGGCTTGAGCAGGGGACCCTGGTGAGCAACAGGACATGTGCCTGCAGGCTTGGCACCTTAGGCAGCTGCTGAGAGGCCTTGGAGGCCAATCTCAGAAACCCTCAGGACTGCATCTGGCTCTCAGGATGACACTTATCTGACACTTCCCTAGCCAGTTGGCTCACAAGCCAGCTTTTTCTGCAGTTTCACTTGCTTCACAAGACTGTTCACAGCATCTTGAGTGCAGACACTGGCCAGATATTGTATGGAGGGAAGAACAGATAGGTAGACACTACTAGAGAGCAGAAAAGTCAAAACAAATTAAAAATGTACCCATGTTGGTAAGCACCAAAAATCCAAGGTTCATTTCAGTTCATGATGGTCAATTTTTGCATTGCTTGTGTAGGCCTTGGTCCAGCACAGACCTGTGACTCCAGCAGCTCCCACTCTTGAGGTCTCAGGGCAACAGGGAATGTCAGCTCCCACTAAGAGGATCTATGTTTCTTTCTGTAGATTTTTTTGTCCATGTGGCTTGGAATCTTAATGTCAGACACTTTAAACTGATCTGAATTTTTTTTTTTTTTCAACCAGCGTTGAAAGCCTTGTCCTTAGATAGGTGAGCAGTGAAAATCCCCAGTAAATTTTGCAATTCTTGACCTAAATAAATACTTATGACTAATTATTAATTATGATATCAAAGCTATCTGCTATGAGGGGGGGAGAACCCTGATGGCTATTAGAAAACCCTACTCATTGCAATTGCATCAGGAACAAGATCTGGGAAAACCCATATCTAAGTGGGGCAAGATCTCCCTCACTCACACATGCACATGCAGTGTTGGCAGTCATGTCCACCCTAACTGCAGCGCCTCAGCCTTGTCTTAATATTCTGCACAGAGGTGAGCTTCATTTATTGCAAACATCTGTCACAGACTGTCAAACCCAAATACAGTTGCCTTGTTGCTGGAGGTCACAGGAGGTAAAGACTTTACATGAATATGCTGGAAACAGAAAACAAACACACACACAAAAATCCCTAGCAAGAAAGGACAAGTCAATCTTAACAAGCAATTCCGTTACCCGTAAATAAAAAGAAGGCAATCACAACATGCCTTAAGCTTGGGGGAGCCAAAAGCCATCTCTCATCTGTGGGTGACTGATGGCTCACGGGCTTTCCAGCACAAACTTGCCTGGTGTCGTTTGTCACCTGCGAGGGGTAAGCCGCTCCTGAAGGCTCCTCTGTGCTGGTGTGTGTGCGTGCGTGCATACAACTCACGGAATTTCAGCAAAGACGCATAAGAGGATTGTAGTCCTGGTTCAGCTAAAGACTTAGGATTCTGCATAATGTGTTAAGAGGAGCTTAATGCAATCCTACTACTCTGCCACAGAAACCCTGAACAGCGGCCTGCCTGTTCTCACCTTTCCCCATCTGCTAGACAGCTGTGGAAGAGCTGGCTTGCCTCGGGACTGTTTAAAGGAGCAGGTGCATAGGCACAGGTCAGGTGGGATTCTGTGTCTGTCTTCTCATGAGAGCAGATTTTTGTGCTCACTACAAGCAAAACCAAAAGAAACAAACAAATTGGTATGCAAAACTCTTACAGTGTGGAGAATTCACATTTTTGCATAACCTGGAGGCCTCTGGGAGGTGTCTCACAAGAAAGAGGTCTTTACAACTCTGAAACAGGAATAGAAAAACAGAAAATATCAGTATCATGTCTCAGTGGCAGGAAATAATCTAAATGTGAGGAATGGAGCCCTTGGCCAAAAAGAGAGCAACCAGAAGGACATATGCTATTGTGGAATATATTATCATGGCTAAGGCAATATAGGTAAGCATCCACTTGAGACAAGCCAGCTGGCTGAGAATAGACCAAGGATGGCAAAGGGTACAGAACAGGGAACAGAAAGGCAAGATACTTGCAAATCAAACCTGAATAGCAGGCAACAGTGAGGTCAGAAGGTTGGGTGAGGATGTTTCCTGATACTTAGTTGCTGGGAAAGTTTGGGTTTTGACAGATCAGCCAGGGTCACACACATTGTTATTCTGAACTTCTCCATGTTGTTGTGCCCCATCTACAAAACAAATCTATTGTGAAATCCTTTTTCCTAGCTTCTGCCTATCTTCTCCCTAGATTCTGGTCAGGTTAGAATTGGTCAGTGCCATGGACAGTCTTGTTACATGTTTAGGTACTGTGCACAACTCCCATGGAGCCTCCACTCACTACTTTAATATAAATAAAGACATAATAATTAGATTAGAGTTTCCCAAAGTTGGCACACTGACCAGGATACTAGCATAATGCCAACTGGGGAACAAATAAAGGAAGAAAATATATGAAAACCTGACTGGCTCAAAGATAGAAAAAAAAGCTTCATCTGAATGTGGGTGAGGCAGGGGAAGGAAGTGAACTAGAACATGGGCTATTCCCTATTGTGGAAGACAGTAGAATGCTGGGAGAACATTTCCATGCTCCATATGCTGGATAGTATCTGTGTAGAAAACTGGAAAAGTAACATGACAGATCAGTGATACAATTCAATCTCTGCTATTCGTAATCGGGCAAGAATCAGGTGATGTGTGTTTCAACATCAGTCCTAGATGAATATGGCAGAGAGTAGTCTATACAGACAAGCTTTGAATATTTATGAGGTTGTATTCTGGAAAGCAGTGACTCTGGGGAGCTCTGACAGGTTACACAGATAACGCACTGGAAGCTGGCTCCAGACAGATCAAGAAAGACTAACTTATGTCTCCTGGTAGCTAGCTAAGGAAATACAGAATAGCAGAAAGAGCACGATTTTCCCACTGGCATGGCATTGACAAAACATTTACCAGATGACCACATTCAAGAGGGAAGTAAAATGACTGGGAAAGATTAAAAAATTAGCTACAGGTATGATATACAATCTTTAAGATACTCTCTTGCATGAGAAATCCTTCAAGATCCCATAGAGTATCAGAAGAAAGTTAGGGGCACTATGGTGTTTTAATGATCTACTGATTAAAATTTCATCCAAGAACAGGAAGGTCTATTACCCCCCACAAAAAAAAAAAAAACAAAACAGAAAACCCTCATAGAGACTAGTCCATAATATGGAACCCATAAAATTCAAACTGGAAGTAAGACACAAGGGTTTCCTTTAAGATTTACAGAAAAGAATGACTGAAAGCATGTCCTGAGGGAAGTGGTAAATTTGTCATCACTTGGACTCTTTGTGTCCAGTCTGGGATGACTGCTAAAGCACATGGTCTAGTTTACAGAATGTAATGGATTTGATAAGTAGTGGGGAAGAACAAAGTGTCTGGACTGCCAGCTGTCTAGGCAGAGCTCTGCATGTTGGGTTTTGCAAGTGATGTAACGAGATCAGCCACTGCGGTCCTTGTGGCTGTAATAGTAAGATCTCGTAATGCATTTTCCATCTGTGATTCTGAAAATGGCTTTCATAAACAGCCAATGAGGTGGGCTGACCCGCTGGGACTGTGACCAGAGAGTGTCCTTCCACAGTGCCTGATCAAAGCTAAAACCTTTGTTGGCAGTGTCTAATGACCACACTCCTTCTGAGGAGACAGATAATGAGAAATGGTCTTGATAGGATTCCTCCACAATGTCCAAGCTGCATACATTTTGGCATGCTGATAATGTTGCAGACAGAACTGGAGTCTCAATGGAGTTTTCCTTACTGCTGGCATTGATTTTGTAATCCATGTGCCATCTTCTCTAGAAACCTGTTCACAATGTGTGATGGAAGCACTGATCTTTTGCATCCCTAGAGACAATGACTCAGCTCTTACACTGCATTTTACTAGGGCCAGCATTAGGTGTAGAAAATTAAATATATAAACAGTAACTACCATCATTTTCAGGGTGTGCCTAGTGAGGAGTCAGGTCCAGTCAGGAAACTTCAAGGAGGCAAGAATATCTTATGGTTAAGCAACAGTAATGGAGAGCACCATACTTGGCTTCAACTCTGAGCTTTGCCACTAATGATTTCTGATTGCTTCAACTCTGAGCCTTGCCACTAATACTCTCTGATCATGTGCATGTCCTCCTCCATGCCTGGACTTCTGTAGAAATGAGAAGAATTGTACTTCCTGCCATCTGTTGCTTTACAGATTCCCAAGTCCAGGTGCTGTCTCTCTTCATGTACACTTATGCAGTGCCTGGCAAAGAAAAGTACATTCTGACCTTATGTACATTTTTTTCTAAAAAATTACTGATAATAACAGCGAGAATATACTCTGCTGAGTACAGTCACAATTTAGGCAGCAAAATGTGTTGCCTTAGAAGAGATTTTGGTGGAACCAGCAAGACTGTATTGTTGATTGCTAAACTGTTTATATTTCCCTTCGTCATCCCTTTCCAATAAGGCCAAAGATAGATACTTACCCCAGTCTGTTCTGTAGCCTGTTAGCCCATATGGTTTTAAATAAGCCCAGTTCTCAGACTGTTGTCCACTAAAGACAATTTCTTTCTCCTCTTTTTGATCACTTCTCTCTCCCAGCATCCTCTGTTCTTCTCTACTTGTGTCATTTCAATGTAAGTATGCGAGTCCCTCCTGTTTCAGAGTAATTTCATTTGATTTTGCTGTGTTCAAGCAGAAGCTTGTTGCAAGGCTTTGGAAATCACTGGGAGCTTTTCCATTCATATCCATGAGCTCTTGGACCAGGTTCACTCAATTTTTCAGTTTACTTGTCTTAACTTCAATGTTGAAAGCTGGTTTACTATTGCTGGCAGGTGTAGGGACCAGACGGTCATTCCATAATGCAATTGCCCAGGAGCTACACATTTTAAAATGTTTGCTTAGAAGTCAATGGGAGGGAAAAACAGAAAAGGGATGAGATTGGCGAAGGAGAGGAATATTGGTTTTCAAAACCCCTTTTGTCTAATGCTGATGAAAGAAACAGTTCAATAGAACATTTACAGGAGCAAGGAACACCAGATGTCTCTCATGCTGGGAAAAGAATGGCATAAATTGCTTCTGGAGAAGACATTGAGGTTTAGTGAAAGATTTAGGGTAGTAAGCCACCATTTGTTACTGAATTTTTTCACATATCAGAGAGGATGGAAATACTTCACCTTAAATCAGTAGAAAGCTACCAAAATATCTACAAAATGCTTAAAGGACATTGAAGGAACCTAGTTCTTGTCACTTTCCAAGGTCATGCAGTCCTGCATGATGACATGGACAAAGGAAATGCTCTTGCCCCCAAAGCAGAGGTGGACTATCCTCCATGGCATGCTGCTGGATAAAGAGAATTCAAGAGAACAGAGGCAAAGTTTCAGGATGGGGAGGGCAGTCCCAGTCAAACCAAGCTTATGTTTGGACCCAAGTCAGAAAATTCAGCACAAGCCCCAATGCACTGAGTCCACAAGAGAGAAATCCAGGATATGGAGAATGGTCTGACAGTGTGGGGACAATGGAGACCGTTCTTTAACATCTCTTCATAACCTTTAGATCAACTTTACAACTCAGGGAGGTCTCTAGAACCTTTCAAACAGATGGTGAGTAAAGCAAGTACAGTTCATAGGATCTCTAGGAAAAGCTCCTTTATGCCTTCTCACCCTGTCTTGGACATCTCAGTGAACTCCAGCATTTCTTACACATCCAGTCTAGTTACAGAGCGTGGAATGAGAGAGATTTTAATTTTGCTTACCAGGAAAAAGCTCTTCCCTTATGTCTGTGCTGAAGCTCTTTGACAGGGGTGAAGAGCAGTTTGCAAATGCACAACGAGTTAGGCTACTGAGAGGTTGTCTCTCAACACTCCTGCTCACAGTCTTGGGAAGCCATGCTGTGCAGTGCACAGGTTTCACTCTGGGTATTACCGCTGTATTCCAATACAGACAGCTGATTCTGATGCAGCAGTGGTGGCTTCCAGAAACAGAGGAGTGCCCATCCATCTCCAGATGGGTGCTGAATAGAAAAATGAAAGTAACTAAATAAAAATCCCTGGAAACGGACATGGTGACAGCAAAAAAGGGAAAGTAACTTTGTTACTCATCAGGTTATTACCTTTGGAAAGGAAACTATGTAATTGAATATTCCTCTGGACCATTCATCTTCATTCTCCTAACTTGATATCAATAGCTACCAGGTGGTGCCTGCACAGGCCATTCAAATCAGATTATGTTATCATAGTTCTCCAGTCACCACCAAGAGCAGGATCATGATCATGAGGAGGAAATCTAGTTATTCAGGTACATGTTACCTTATTAAAAGTTTGAGCAAAGTACATTGAGCCATTATAATGGGATTAGAGTTTGAGTTGTGTTCTCGAGGTTGCCATGACTGCCATTTTGGTGCTTTGCCGTGGGGCTTGGAGAGCACAGCTCTCCCACTCTGGTCAATCACAAATAATCCAGTGCCAGTGGGCACCAGCATGGACTGTGGACAAGACTGTGAAGCTTGTAGAGATCATTTTTATCTAGGTACAAATGCCTGAGGCAGAGACTGAAGAGGTGTGAGAGGATACAAGAGGTGTGGAAGGATCCCAATATCTACTCACACTAAGCAAAGCAGCAATCAGGAAGAGCTGGAAGAAATTGCTTTGTTAAACCTTTTATAGTCTCTCTCAGCACCCAGCCACAGTCTTTTTCTCCAGTATTAAGAGATGTCCCCCCAGGAGTCTGGTCTTTTCTCTTTAGTCCCACTTGTCCTAATAGGGTATGAGGAGGTCTGAAGGGTTTCTTCTCCAACTGACAGGAGTTCACAGGGGTTGATGTCCTCGTCCACATTCTCAGTGATAGAAATCTACATTATGATAGGCACTAAAAGGTGTTTCTCAGATACAGGCAGTGAAGGACAAAAGCTGAGATAAGCTGGTAGAGCAAACTGTAATGAATATCAGCCTCCTGAACTGCTTTTACTAACAAAAAAATCTTCTTGCTCCAGAGCCACCAACACAGCATTTTTTAACACTAGCAAAGTCATTTGAATAAACGGAGTTTCTCTGTCTGAGATGTACTTTTATCATTGAGCAACACATTGGCTTACCCAGGAAATATTATTAGGGATGACCTATGGAGAAAAGGGACAGATTCTCCCCAGAAATCTTGTCTTAGTTGGACTAACAGACTGCAGGACTCTTGGAGAGTCCTGAACATGTTTGAAGCCATGTGCCTTTTATTTTAAGCTTTGCACTTCAGTTTTTCAGGTCCCAGCATCCTTCAAATGGTCACTCTTTACCTCTTAGTCCTGTGACTTGTGCACAGCTAGCACAGGAGGCATTTCTGGCAATACAGAATATTCCAACTATTCCTGAGCTTGGAATAACACTGACATTTTGGGACCACTTAGTAGGTTGCCATTCTTAATCTTCTGACAAGGAGTCAAAAGTACCTTGTCAAAACTGACAAGGGGTAGCTGCTGTCCCCTCAGAGACTGGCCAAGGCTGACATGTCTCCACACACAGTTTGCAAGGACAGTTTATGACACAAGGTTCAGCCCCTTCCTGTCATTATTGCAATTCTAAACTCAGATGGCCACACCAGCCCAGATGTGTGCCTTCTGGCCATTCCCAGCTTTTACATATATATGTAACATATACCTCACTGAAATGAGTAGGAAAAAAAAATAAATCTAAACACCTGCCAAAACCCCCACATTTCTGTGTGTGACTGCTGGGTAAGGAAATGCTGGCAGTACTGCAGTGCCCTGGCAGAAAACAGAGCACATCTCTACTCATTCCCTGATTCACTAAAGTCACAGGACATTTCTCCTAACCTGCAACTTCACAGCAAACAGGAGTGCAACATGAACTGCAGCAGAAGCCTGCACCCCTTTGTCATCAGCACCTGAATGAAGCCAAGCTCCTAATGTGCATCTGCAAAGTGCTCTTGTACCTGGGATTAACTCCTGGAGAGCAGATACACATTTTAAACCTTGAGCAGTCATAAAGCCTTCTTCATACACTCACTCCCAGTATTGTTCTACAAACCTGTCATGTCTCAAGGACACACCTCCTGATAGAGAGATTTTACTTTCCTTTTCTTTTCTCTCCCCCCATTATTTTAATATCTTTTGTGATAATTTTAGTCAGCTTTTTTGCTTTGGAAAAGCAGATTTTTGGTCTCAGGCGCTGAGAACACCCCCATGCATTCATGAAATGCATTAATTTCTAATTATGTGTTAAATAGGTACAAACATGCAGTGCAGATTTGCCCACAGGACAAGATTCCCCCCAGGGACCCAATAACACAGACAGAAAGAAGGGAGGTGAGGAGCCTCCCTGCTCCAGCATCTTGGTGTCAGTCCAAGCTTTGCCCATCCTCTCCCTAGGGATCCACTCCCAAGAGGTATCTGGAGGAAGAAGCAGGGCAGTGGTGGAGTTCTGTGGAGATGGCTGGAGGGTGAAATTCATCCCCTGTGGGAAAAGCTGGCTCTGTCAGGTCTGTAGTGACACATGGGGCTCCTGCTGGCTCTCTGCACAGGGAGCCAACCACAGTGAGCTGCTTTGTATGAAATCCTGGCCCCACTTGCAGACTGCCATGTGTCCAAGAAAATCCTCTTTTTTCTCATCCTCTCTCCACAAAGAAATTCTTCCACAGAATTTCTTAGAATCTGAGGAGGCTGGCCATTTAGCTGAGATTTCTGGCTGCATCACAATTATAACTGGTCTCTCATGGACAGACTCAGCACAGAGGCCAAAAAACTGCAAGGGTTATTAATGACTGAGTTCCCTTCTACTTCCTAACATCCAGACAGGCAGGAAAGTTAGAGGGGAAGACTTGTGGCCAAGCCACTCCTCTCCTCTTGTACATGCTGTCCTGGTGCTCCAGTACCTTCTTACAGACTTGGAGCCACCCATAGCCCAGACACCAGACACCATGGAGAGCTATGGGAGGCAGATCAGGTGTCCAGCAGTCCTTCTGGTGTTCAGAGACCATTTTGGAGACCTTCTCTGCACAGCCAAAGAGCGCATCAGGGTGAAGTTACCTTTGGCCCTTCCAGAGGCACCTGGTTTGCCACAAGCAAGGTTGGAAGGATAAAGAGACCCAGCTGAAGCAGCAGACCAAGACATGCAGAAAGCTATAGGTGCTTTCCCCTCCTCCCCTCATATAAAAAGAGCATCTCAGGAGAGGTTTGAATTGAGCGAGAAACATATTATTATGATTATTACATCCTCGTTTGACAACAATCACATGGCATGGTGCCAGCTGGCACCAAGGAGCCATTGCTGCTTCTCCTTCATTGCCTGATAAACACCGTGACAAGAATACAGCCCTTGTTAGGTTGAGAACCAAAGAATGGGAGAGGAGAGGCCAAAAACACCTCCTTGAACAATCACTATCGAGTAAACAGAGCTGCACTTGGGAAACACATATTTTAAACATATCTTCCCCGAGGTTTTGGGGGAGGGGAGCTCTGTGTACAGGTTGGAAGGTGAGCATGTTCACACTTGGGCATATTTCTGTGGTGTCAAATGGGCTAGTGGCAGCTAAGAGGAGAATCCATAATGCCCTCATTTCACAGGGGAAGATAAAAGTCCATGAATCAGAGAATTTAGGGATTCATGCCAACATAGCTGCCTGAGTAAATTTGGACTGGCACTCCACACTGGTCATGGCTGTGCTCAGCCTTTGATAAGGGGTTGTCTCACAAGAGCTCATAGCAATCTAGTGTCATTCCAGCAAGCCACTCTCTTATCAAAGGTCATGTCAGAAATTTGGAGATGAGGGAGGGAAGCAGGTTTAAGAAATGTAGATGTCATAGGACCTTGTTTATTCATGTTAATGTTCCTGAAATCACACCTCCCACTGGCAGAACAACTGTATGGAAGCATTGGGAAAACTGCTGTTTGCTCACCAGCTAAATCGTGCATGTGGGCATGCTGCTGTGCTTGAGTAATTTTGTGTTGAGGCTGGTAGAGGGGAGCTAGCACTAGAGGTTTGGGAGTAGTGGATTTCAGAAGGGCAAGTGCCATATCCAGCTCTCTGAACATGAGCCACTTGTACCTACAAGGCAATATAAAGGAACGGTCACCACAGGACAGTTATTAGGGTTGTCCAAATGTGGATCCTTTCCTTGTCAGTCTGTTAGGACAAGATATTCACTTCTCATAGCTGAAACACTGACTTTACTCAAGCAATGTTTGCATCAAGCTACCTGAGTGAGTCAGGACAAGAATTAGCCTGTGGAGTCACTGGATTGTTTGATAAAGGAGACAACTGTTGCATTCTTACAACTTGCCATGGCTTCCCAGGGCTGTCTAAGAGACTCTGTAAGGGGATGTCTCAGAAGGGCTCTTTAGGCATCAAAGTTTGGTGTCTCATCTAGAAATAATTGCTCAACTATTGTCTCTCCCATGACATGGTTGGCTCTGCAGTGAAGGTCCTACATTTGATCCTGTTTCTCTTGCAGACTTTTCTGTGACCTTTGGCAAATCTCTTAACTTCGATTATGTCTGACATCATTTCAGTTTCACTGCCTAACACAGGCTGGGACTCAGCTGAAGCTCCACGAGTCTCCTTGGACAAAGCCCACCAGCTGATGTCTCCTGAGTAGGCTCATCTCCACAGTCCTCGCTGACATGGCAGCAAACCAAATGGTGTGCTGGAAGTGCCATGGCCCTTGTGATACACATGCAATCAAAAAGGCAGAGACCAAGGATGAGTCCATACATTTCTTCTAGTCTATAATTTTTAGTGGGCTAGCACAGCCTCCTATGCAGGTCTGCATCTAGCCCTGTCCCTCCCTCCACATGCTACTGATCCAGGAGAGTACAAAGGCTTTATGAAGTAGGAAGTAAATGGAAGCATCTCTGATGAATACGCAGAGGGATATGTCAGCAAAACTCTTTTAGTGGCCAGTTCTGCCTCCAGCTCCCTCCCTGGGCCAATCATCTTCTTAAAAGAGGGCTTCAGGAGGGTTCTATACGTCAAGCCTAAAATCACAGCATGTCAGCTCCAGAAAGCATGAAAGTGAGCGGAAAAGGGGAGGAAAGGGTAACAATACTCTCCATTAACCTGCCTCCCATCCTTTAGCAAAACGGCCACTGTGATTATTCAAGGCAATAAGGGAGGCAGTGAGATCTGCCATCATTTGCCTGCACCTCTGTGTTAAGGTTTTTAGACTGAGCTGTCAGTGGCCAAAGACAGCTGGAGCTCTCTGTCTTGATCTAGTCTAGCTTTACTTGTTCCTCTCTTCCCTACTTGTATTTTCCTTGTGTAATTCTGAATTATTAAAAATTATAATTTCCCTGGTGATGGGTTTGCATTAATCTTGGGATCTGATTGCACTGATGTTACCTTTAATATCCTCCTCAGAGAAAAGATGTTTCTGCATATGGATGGTGAATCATTTATTTGGCCATGACATTCACCCCAGGTCCAGCTGAGCTAAATGTGCTTTTATCAGGATGCATGTAATGTCTGGGTCCCGAGTGAAAGATGACATGGGAATTGTGGAAAGTTGTCTAAAGGCAGGACACTCTGAAGCCCTCTCTCCAAGCAGCATGATACCCTGCAATGTGTTCCAGTCGGGTAGATTACGCAGGGATAGAGAGGGACTGGACAAAAGGCCAGCCTGCAAATACGCAATTGTGGCACTCTTCATTTGGAGCAGGAATGGCTGGTATGAACAGCTGGTTATCATAGGCAATGTACCAGCTTCCCTGTTTCCAGTCAAGTGTGCTACATGCACTGACAGTTTGGCCCCTCCTCTTCATGGAAGAGAAGCACAGACTTTCTGAATGATCAGTTTTCTGGGTACACTGGAGATTTGCAGGGTGTGGCCAGAAGATGGAAGTGTAGAACCTTGCTTGTTGAACCCACAATTTATCACCTCTACTGAGCCCACAGCAAAGCAGCCTCTTCCTGTTCTCCCAATACCTTACCTATGTACCTCCTTTCCTGCTCTGCTAAGCTTCTGGCTTCTCCACAAAAACCACTTCATTCTTGTGACCCCTATGCCTCAATCCCCTCAGCAAAGGCACACCATCCCACCTCACATCCCCAGATCTCCACCTTGGGGAAAAAATCATGCACTGAGAGTGCCTGATTGGTATCTTTGTCTCAGAAGGCCTTTAGACCCAAGGACCTCATCTCCTCTAGCACTACTGGTAACCAATAAATATTCATCAATAACAGTACTTAGTGGTTTGTCACATGTTCTGCCTACTAAACCGAGACTAGAAAATATTTGACCCTGAGTGATATTTTCTTTCTCCCCAACTGTACTTTGTAGTATCAGGCTTCAATCTACGTCCAACTCAAACTTGAGCTAAAGAATGTGTTGTTGCTAATGTATAACCAGGGAGTGTGAAGCTGTGTGTGAGAACAGCACAGACTACCAGTGTGAGAACAAGCAGCAAACACATAAGGCGGCCTCATTGTGCTGCTGCAGAGCATTGTTTAATGTACTTTTTGCAGGACTGTATCTGGAGACCTCAAGTTGAAGCTAGATCCATATACAGCTGTCTGCCCATTCCAGGGCCAAGCCCATCACAGAACTTAAGACTCTTCCCTTCTAGGTGTTTGGTTTTAATCTGCACTGTAAAAAGTTGCCTAAGATCTGATTAATACCAAATCTATCTCCTACGCCATACTGTGCTGTATGGAGTCTGTCTGGGAGGATATTTAACAGAGCGCTCCCTGTATTTATGGACCTGGCATCAGAACTTGCTTCTCCCTTGGGGTGCTGAAGCTGGATTTGCTAAGCCTGCTGTTGGCCCCATCCCACTCCTCTGACATGCAAAACTTTTCCTGTGCGATGAGCTGAGAGACACTGCAGCAAGCAGCTTCAAGGATGACTGTTAATGGTGTGCTGTCATGCACACAAACAGCGCTTCCTACCTTTAATGATTGCAAAGGCATAAGTGTAGTCATTTAGTGGAAAGCATTTCTACAGTTCCACAGAGAGCATGCATGTGAACCTACTGCACTCCTCAGTGACAGCTAACATCAAGGCTTCACAAACTGGCACCTGCTTGCAGTGGGCAAAGGTGATTCAATTAAAATTCCCCTGGATCAGCTAAGGCACTCCAGTTGGGCAGCTGGCTCAGTTGTGTGAGGCCAGTGTGGGTGAGCAGCATTCCCAGCAGCACTTCTGCAAACAGTGCAGAGGATCACCCAGGCAGGAGAGACCAGGTGGGCCAGGCCAGAGCGGTCTCCTACAGCCACAGCAACCACCTAAGATGCACTGCGTGCTTCCACCCACCACGGGAACATTTCCTAATACTTTCCGACAAACCCAGCACGCTGCTGAAGAACAGAGTTTGCCTGCAGCTAGAGTGCCCAAATCCAAAATACGTGCCACAGCCAGCGTACACGAGGCCAGGCAGAGGCAGGGAGATTTTGCATGGCGTATCCAGAACAACCAGATGGGACAGTTTTCATGCAAAGTAACCAAAGCCTGATGTCAGGCCAAAGCAGCTGAGGGGTGAGCCAGGCCCTCACACAAGAGGAATGAAGCATGTGGAACCAGCTTGGGGTGCTATGCAAGGGTCTTGGAATAAATGAGAACAAATGTACCTCAAATGGTCCTAGGTGTCTCAGGAAGCATGAAGACTGGGAACACTCTCTGCATATCACCTGTTACTAGCAATGAGATGTCTTTCTATATACACGTGACTACGGTGAGCTGGACTAGCCCTGCTGTCTCTGATATAAACAGCACTGGGCCTCTTGAGGCCTGGCTTTTGTCCCCAGCTACACCATGGCCTTCACAGGGTGATGCTGGGCAAGTCACGTGCCTTGTCTGTACCTCCACCAGGGAAAATGTTGCACCCTTGAGTTAGAAGTAGGATAACATGGACAAATCTTTGGGCTCCAGGGCCAGAGGGACCCTGCAGGCTCAGGAAGACAGTGAATGAGGACACAATCTTTGCCTGACACACCACCAGTGTGTGGTGTCAGAAGATGACATCATGGGATATGAACAAGCATTTATCCTCTGAAAGAGAAAATAGCAGAAGCATGTGTAACCATTTGCCTTTCATGCCAGCATATTTTCCTTATGTAAAGAGAGGCCCTGGCGGCCCTAAGGAGGCTGAGAGATGCCCGTGGTCCTCTGGGAAGGAGGAACTATCAGGCAAGGATGCCAGCATACCCGCCTGGGTAAATTTGTGCATGCACTTCACATTATAATAGGCTTTAGTATCTGATAACAGAGACCTGCTGGAGTCTGGCATGAGGACAGAAGGAATCAAAGGTCATGCCATGAATTCCAGTTATGCAGATAGGCATCTACAGCCAGAGGAAGGAGCTCAAGAACAGGAACTGTAAACTGATGGGAGGGCTGGAAAACAGAACCTGATTCAGGGATGACAGCATGGATCACTTTGGAGCCCAACTGGACAGTTGTGTGTATGTTTGCCATGGGACATAGAAAGATGTTTTCCCTGAGGGAGTTACCCGCAAACTCTCCTATTACTAGTTAAACAAACAGAGTAAACACACTGTAATAAATTTATTAAATAGCTGACACATGCCTCTCCAGAGGCCTCTCCCTGATGGTGAAGTTAATTCATGACACAGATGGGCTGATCAGCAGATAGGTAGAGATGTAAACATGCAATGTGCATCTTGCACTAGGGGAAGTGTCTGCACACGAAAACAGCTGAAAATGTATGTGATACAGTACAAAGTTCTTCTGCCCACTGCCTGCTTTTGCCTCATCATCCCATCACACAGTGGAAGTCAGTCTCTCGCTACCATTTGCCTTGTGCCTTACACTTACAAGATACCTGGGTGGCATAGTGCTCTGTGGTGCACACCGAGGTCTGAACAAGGTCACACAAGGAGTGAGACCCTGCAGGTGTGCACAGAGCTGGCTCAGCAATCCCTGCACAGCACAGCTCTGTGCCAGGCTGGCTGCACACTTCCAGAGGCAGCAAGAGGTTAATTCATTTGGTCTTACCACAGAGCCTAACATAAATGGAGCTTTGAGGTGCTATGGTACCCAGATGAATATGATGGGGTGGAATGTGATAGGGTGGGATGGATTGGAATAAATGAAAGAGGAAGAGGAAGAGGAAGAGGAAGAGGAAGAGGAAGAGGAAGAGGACAGAAAAGAAAAGATATGAGGAGAGGAGAGGAGAGGAGAGGAGAGGAGAGGAGAGGAGAGGAGAGGAGAGGAGAGGAGAGAAGAGAAGAGAAGA